>JAOUQT010000025.1:387947-400607 GCA_025769995.1 Xyliphius kryptos
CATCGGGCACACCCACAATCAAGAAATTTAGAGACACCAATTAACCTATCATGCATCATCTTTGGAATCCGGGAGAACCTGGGATCTTCTTGTTGTGAGTCCCCAGCACTATCCACTGTGCCACCGTGCCACCCTTCAAGTATGACATTCTGAAGAAAATATATAGAGCTTAGGGTTATAATATAGTGTTTTTTAGACTTAAATGTAATAGAGAGTGTAAAAGTGAAAGTACTACTATGATTTACGTTGTACATTACGTACCCACCTGAGAACCTGCGACACACGGTCCCAGGTTTCACTCGTGATTTGCATGGCTAGTTTTATTTTTTTATTTAAAACATTTGCTATCCCTGTATTTATGGTCGATCTCCTGCATCGTTCTTCGTATGTAAATCAGCAAACTCCTCTTTACACGATTTTCACGGCTGCAGCACTGACCATGCAAAACGCATGCAAAGCCACGAGCGGACGCAAATCCTGGATAAAAAGAAGAAAAGAAGAGGAACACAGATGGTAGCAAGTTTCGGTTTATCTCGGATAAAAAAAAAGACAAATACAATGAAAATCAATGATTGATGATGATGATGATGATATGAAGATTGTGGTAAACACTGCATTCGGTCAGTCTTTGTTAACTCTGTAACTTCTGTTAGTTGTAATTCTAGAAATGTTAAGTATAATTTCTTACAGAATAAATTACTTTTAACTTTAACAAATAAATAAAATTAACAAATAAAAGATGATACACAAATTAAATGTCTGACATTGAACAAGGTTCAGAAAAAAAACTTTTAGAAACCAATGTAACAAAGTAAGTTTCCAGGTTGAACTCAACAGCGTGAGTTGAATAAAATGTGTAAGTTAAAAGTCAAAGAAAAAGTTATTTTAGATTCATTTTTTAAATGCAGTGAACTCAGAATTTAAATTTCATGTGATTTTAAAAAAAATTAGAAACTAACAACATTGCAAAAAAAAAACAATTCTTTTTATCATAGCTATATTAGTCAAGGTTAGCCTGCTAACAGTGCTGCGACAAGGACAAATCTTTAGCTAGATACAAAAAAACGAATTAATAATAATATATTAATTAAAAATCATACTTATATTATTTACTACTATATATATACATAAACTTAACTATGTTCAATGATAATGATTTAAATGTAAGAATTTTGTTGTTGTTTTGTTATTGTGTTTAATACAAATATTTATTTTTTATTTTGCTAGCTGTTATATTATATTTCTAGCTAGTTAAAAAGTAAATTCTTAGCTAGCTTTAAGTTCTTAATATATCAGGCAGCTTCTAGAATATCTACAATGTATGTATATAACTGTGGTTTATGTATTTAAATGACACATTTACATAAAGTACAATGTTATTCTCAGTGTTGAAGGTATTTGCTTAGCAAACTTACCCACATAGGCTCAGCATAAATGTCTTTTCACCAGTCTGAAACATTACATTCGAGGCAAATCCTCTCATGTCCGTTATACATCTTGCCATATTACTGAGAAACCAAAATGTCCATGGAAAACTAAATAAATGTCTCTCTGCAAAATAAACTTAGCCATACTGTTTTTTACATAGGTTTTCAGTTTAAATGACTTAAAATTGAGATCGTATAATAAAAAATGTATGCAATAAATAAAATATCATATATAACATTGTCATCAAAGTGAGAAAAAAAGCTAATATTCTCTGAGAAAATACTGTATTAATGTTAGCTAGCTAGCTAATAATGCTGGTACAACTGGATATTTATGTTAAATATAACGAGAACAATTTATAACAATTTTTAACTTAACAATATTTATAGTCAATTTACAATATATTTATATATATTTATGTGTAAAAGTTAAGTAAGAATTGTGATTTTAAGTAAAAATTGTGATTTTAAGTAAAAATTGTGATTTTAAGTAAGAATTGTGATTTTAAGTAAAAAATTGTGATTTTAAGTAAGAATTGTTATTTTAAGTAAGAATTGTGATTTTAAGTAAGAATTGTGATTTTAAGTAAAAATTGTGATTTTAAGTAAGAATTGTGATTTTAAGTAAGAATTGTTATTTTAAGTAAGAATTTTTATTTTAAATAAGAAATGTGATTTTAAGTAAGAATTGTGATTTTAAGTAAGAATTGTGATTTTAAATAAAAATTGTGATTTTAAGTAAGAATTGTTATTTTAAGTAAGAATTGTGATTTTAAGTAAAAATTGTGATTTTAAGTAAGAATTGTGATTTTAAGTAAGAATTGTGATTTTAAGTAAAAATTGTGATTTTAATTAAGAATTGTGATTTTAAGTAAGAATTGTGATTTTAAGTGGCTTTATACTGTACTTGAAAGTATAGAACAAACAACAACAACAACAACAACAACAACAACAACAACACTAAATCAACATGATCTTCAGTATGAAATGTCATTTTTATTCTATAGCTGCACATTGCATTATGGGTATTTACACAGTTAATCATTCTGACAGTGGTTTATTTGTCATTTAATATCATTAACTAAACTTAGCCTGAACTATTCCTCCAGTGTCATTCGGAGTTGTTTTTTTTTTGTAAACAAACCTCGCCTTTGTGTATCCAGAGCAAACAAAGGATGAAATAACACGGGCGGTTCGAATTCACGAGTAATTGCAGACCATAAATTAAACCAAACTTCAAAGACTTTCAGACACTTAGCCATTACAGACTGGTGCTTTTATAGTCGCTCAGATAGTGGCTTTAATAGTCGCTCTGCCAGGCTCCAGTTTTGAGTAATAAAGTCAATTTGTTGTGTGATTAAGTATGTTGAATTGGTGGAATGGCGAAGCAGCGTGCGGTAATGAAATAATGGGATTAGCTTTGGGATCAGACAGCGGTTTGACTTTAGCAGTCGTTCTCTCAGTTTCTCTCAGTCATACTGTATTATTCTGAATTATTAGAAAAGCATGAACAGCCGTTAAAAAACATAAAATCAGCACTGATTTCAACTGGACAACCAAAATGACCACAAACAAAGTTTTAATAAGCTACAACTGTTCTCCACAGACTACTCCTAATCTTCTTCTTTTACCTATCGGTCATCTTTTTCACTGTCACCAGAGGCGCTAATTCAAGCCCATACAAACTTAATGGTTTCTCTTTATTCCACAGGTCACTGTACTGGTGGTTTCAAGAAAGCATTGCAAATTTTCATTCATCTGACCACAGAACAGTTGTCCATTTTTCCTCTAACTTGTAATTCACAGACAATGATTTCTGGAAGTGTTCCTCAGCCCATAAAGTCATTGCCAAAACGGGCCACAGTGGCTTAGTGGGTAGCGTTGCCACCTTACAGTAAGGAAATCCCAGGTTTGATTGCTGGGTGTAGACTGCTACTACATCCTAAAGACTTTCTTGACTCCTCTCTGCACTCCTCTCTGTACTCCTCACAGCATTCCTCCTTTCTCAACTTACACCATTTGGTCCTCTGCTCTGCCTTTGCCCTCTTCTTCTTACTAACCACCAGAGTCATCCTTCAAACCATCATCCCATGTTGTATAGCTACAATCTCCCCTGCCACTTCCTTACAGTCGCTAATCTCTTTCAAGTGACCTTGTCTACATAAGATGTAGTCTACCTGTGTGCTCCTGCCGCCATTCTTGTAGGTCACACTGTGCTCCTCCTTCTATTTTACCACACCCATTTCCATCTTCTTTGCAAAATCCACCACCATTTGTCCTTCTAGATTACTATCCTTAACTCCAAACTTGCCCATCACCTCCTCATCTCCTTTGATTCCTCTCTACCAATCCTCTGGGATTGCTCTCTACCACCTCTTTCTCCTCCAACCCGCAGACGAGAAACTCTTAAAGATTTAAGAACTGTGGCATGTGTTAGATTACAAATTTAGACTAGCAAGAGCAGCATAGTTAGAAATGAGCTCCAGGTGCAACAACAGGTATGAGGGCTCCCTGAGACATAAGGAAAACCAAATATCTCAGTTTGCCAACCGTTAGTGCCCATAAACCTCCACATCTGCACCTTTATCTAAGAGGAATGCTTGATTAAACAAATATGTCTTGTGTCCATATTTAAACATTGAGACTATGTCTGAGTCCAGAACATAAACTGGAAGACTGTTACCTGCTGTAACTTTCATTATTCTAGGAACCTGTAAACATCCTGCACCTTTGGAACGCAGTAGTCGGCGTGGATCATGAAATATTAGTAATTTACTGATATTAGAGCTTTATGCACAAGTATAATAAATACATAATTTTATAAGAAGCCAGTGAAGTGTAATTAAGAGTTATATAATATCTTTTAGTTCTAGTTTTAGTTCTAACTTATCGCCCAATCTTACACTCTTTTCACCCAAAAACACTCTTTACATAGTCCTCCTTCATTGCCACCCTGACTCCATTTCTCTTCCTATCCACACCATGATATAACAGTTTAAAACCTGCTCAGTTATGTTAACTGTAACTAAAAGTGTTATTTTGATGAAACTGAGCATTTTTATTTAAATTTAACATCACACCTGAGGTAAATGTTGACATTCCTGACAATTTGGGTCTATTTATTTCACACTTCACGCCTGTTTTTATAGGTTTTTCTCCACTTCCGCCAAATATTTCACATGTCGTATATGGGTCACGGTATAAAGTCACCTCCTTCAGCACAGGAGAGAGTAGGAGGGGCGTGGGCGGTATTTCTCCGCCCCCTTCGCTATAGGTTCCTCCTTCTATGTGTCTGATTGGTCAGAGGCTGGTGGCTTTGAAGCTCCGCAACAGATCTCGGTTAGAGCAGGGCGACCAGGGAAGGACCGGAAACACTACACGCGGAGACACGCACATACACGCAGACAGACTGCAGAGAGGACAGCGCGAGCACGGAACCGGAGAAGCGCCGGAATTTCTTTAAAAAATTCTTTTCTCTTCGCTCTGAAGGATAAACTCAGTGTTTTTACAGTTATTTTAATTTAAACAAGCTGCTGTCACGTGGAGGTTTTACTACCTGTTGTTTATTACGGATTTTATTTGGATATAATTTTTTTCCCCGTCGATTTTTGGACGCCTCCAGCGTCATGCGGATTCTCGCGCGACGCACATGAGCGACCTTCCCTCTGGAGACTTGCGGACACCGAGGTACTCCATCGGTACCAACACCTCGGTCAGCACTTCGCAACGCGACCGGAATCTGGCCTGCGCTCCACGGCTCGCGCTCCCCGAGGTGCCCCTCAACGAACCGGTCCGGATTCTCCAAATGCTGACCGCGCGCGCCACTCACATGCTGCACGCGGACTACCTGCAGCCGCTCACCGCCGCACCGCTTCCTATCGAGGTAGTGCTATAATAATATAAAATAACAACAATAACAATAATAATAATAATAATAATAACCACCTAATAACCACAATAACCTAAACTCACTACATATTAATAATGTTAATAATAATAATAATATAATAATAACAGAGTAATAATAATATAATAATAATAATAATAATAATAATAATGATGATAATAATAATAATAATAACCACCTTCTAAACTCACTACATATTAATAATAATATTAATAATAATAATAGTAATGATAAATAAAATAATAATTATAGTAAAAAAATCACCTCCTTCTACGACTCACTACAAATCATTAATAATAATTATAATAATAATTATAATAATAGCAATAATAATAATAAAAAGTACAGTATAAAATAAAGTGGAATAAAATTGTTACATTTAAAACTACAATAAAAGTGAATTATTAATAAATAAATGATTATAAGTGAATTATTAATAATAATACATAAGCTGTTAGTGTTAATAATTATATAATAATAAATCTTTACACGTCATCAATCGGCCATGCTGGAGTTAAATATTATGTGTAATTTAAACCACTTTGATTCATGGCGAGTTGTTGTTTTGTAAACAGGTGGTGTGTCAGGGTTAGTGGGGTGTTGGGGGTAAAAACCACAGGGGTAAATATTTTACCCCTAATACTAATACTAATACATCTGTGTTTATAATAAATATATAACTGTAAAAAACAGTCCCACTGTTTCCGAGTAGTTCCATAAATCACACCATGAAGCGTTGTAAGATACACACCAAACTCTTTTTAACCTGGTATGGAGAGTAACCTCCATTTTAGCTGCTCCGAAGAAGACGGGGGCATTAGAACCTGGGACATAAGAGGATTGCATCAGGTTCGACATCCGCCGTAAAACTTGTTATATTCTCATTTTATTTGTCTCATTCATAGTTATACATTGTACAGCTGTGGTACAGCACCCCTGGAGCAGGTAGGGTTAAGGGCCTTGATCAAGGACCCGACAGTGGGAGCTTGTGGGGCTTAACCCGAACCTTTCGAACAGTAGCCCTTTAACCACTGAGCCACCACGTGTGCCACATCAGTCACGTGGACGAGTGAGCCGCTGTGGCGATGTATAGAGTGAGTGTGTTAGCAGGATCAAATTAATGTCATCTGTATAAATAAAACATTACCTATAGTGACCGTTAAATGCCCCTTCAATTCCAGAACATCAGTTCTAACACCTGCACCTTGTTGTAGTTTCTAATTCAATCCTGACCACATCTCATTCTCTTCTTTTCAGCTGGATGCTAAGAAGAGTCCATTAGCTCTTCTGGCTCAGACCTGCTCCCAGATCGGCAAGCCGGATCCTCCTTCGTCTTCTAAGCTAAGCTCTCTATCCTCTGGCAGCTTGGGAGATAAAGATGGACGGTCGAGTGGTTCGGGTCTCAAATCCACAGATCAGCAGCAGGGCCTGGAGGACAAGTCCAGCTTCAAGCCGTATTCCAAAAACAGCCCAGAATGCCGGAAGGAGGGAGTTGTGCTGAGCGGCTCAGCGGACAAATCCGGTTTTAGGACGTCTTGTGGGAGTTCTGCTACTACATCATGTCCATCATTCCCTCCCCACATATCATCCCCAAGGACCTGTTCGCCGTCCCAGCAGGTACATGTACATCGTCAGACGCAGTCTCCGTCCGTGCAGAAACCCCTCAGTGTAGACTCCAAAAGTGGAAGTTCTGACTCCAGTACGGAGAGTAGCAGTGGTAGTGAACGAGTTGGGAAAAAAGACACGGATAACAGCAGACTTGACAACGCCCAGATTGCCAACTCTAGCCAGGCACGTGCGAGTGTTAACTCTAGCAGTGGCAGTGCCTCTAGCAGCCCTCGACCAGAAAGCAAGAATGATTCCCAACCACTGCATACCTCTTTAGGTAGTTCCAGCCATGTTGCTCCAATTTCACCATTCAAACCAGGGCACACCATGTTCCCATTACCTGCTTCCACACTGGGGTACCACGGCTCCATTGTTGGTGCCTATGCTGGTTATCCGTCCCAGTTTGTTTCTGGACTGGATCATGCTAAGTCTGGTTTAGTAGGTGCTACTGGGTTGGCAAAACATCCAAGCTCCAGTCCTTTAACAGGAACATCTCCTCCATCCTTTATGCAAGGTTTGTGCCGGGACCCGTTCTGCCTTACCTACCCAAACACGCCTCATTTAGGGGGAAGCAACTGCAGCCCTTGTGTCCATGACCCATCCTCGACGCTCAAGTCCGGATTCCCATTGATGTACCCATCTCCACACCTCCATGCTCTCCATCCTGGCTCTCTGTCCACATCTGGTGCTTCCGGATCCCTTTCCCATCCACTGTATACCTACGGGTTCATGCTTCCGAGTGACTCCCTTCCTCACGTCTGCAACTGGGTCTCTGTCAGCGGGCCCTGTGACAAACGCTTCACAACTTCAGAGGAACTTTTGGCGCACTTGCGCACTCATACCGCGCTTCCTGGCATGGACGGAAAGCTCCTGGCTGCCTATCCGTCCTCTGCCGCTTCTTCAGCAGCATCTTGCCACCTACACCTACCCCCTCCAAGCAGCCCCGGAGCTCTTCCCAGCTCTTTCTCGCTTCGGGGCTCGCCCGGACTTGGTCTGGCTCGATACCATCCGTACAGCAAACCCCAGTTGCCTGGAGCACCTTCTCTACCTATGCACTCTCTTCCTGCGACAGCACCGTACTATTCGCCCTACGCCCTCTACAGTCAGAGACTGGGCTCAGCATCGGCGCTCGGATACCCTTGATATACGCACAGTTCGGATGAATGAGGAAAAGGTAAAAACAAGGGCAGGGTCCAGCCACAGAAGAGGTTCCAAGCCAAATAGCGAGCTTGAAGGAGTAACTTTGGAGTAATCCGTGGAGTCTGGGAAGCACCGGAATGTTCTCGATTCCTGTCAATGATGGACTTTAATATTATTTGATGATGAAAAGTTTATTTCAGTTTATTAATTAAAAAAAGTATATTTATTTTTCTCTCAAGCGCTTGGCTTTGTAATCGGGAAACATTTACCACCCAGAATGCCACGTTGGCACAGGAGCAATATTTACAATAATCAGCATTTTAATAACATGCTCTTTAAACTTTTTTTTGCTTTGGTGTCTCGTCCCACATCCGCCTCCGTCTCCACAAATGAACTTTTCTTTCTTTCTATCTTTTATTTTTATTTTTATTCGTACAGTTGGTGATGATAAACACAAACACAGCCATGTGAGGGATATATTTTCTACGGTAACTCAAAGCTTTCACGGGAGCGTTGATGTGAACGAGTTTGGGGGAAATAAATACAAATGAAGAGTCTTATGTAGCGAGGGTGGCGTTATACGTTTAACAGATTGTCTTATTTTGTGAAATAAACAATAACTTGTTTACAATCATGTATTTCCTTCGCTCCTTTCATCGGCTACTGAATGAAAACCCGCGGGAATCGATTTAAAAAACGCCTCGTCTTTTAACCCCATGTGAAAATCTCCAATGTTAACCTCAACCTCGCTGGAAGCACCGCCCACTTTTACTTTTCCTGTACATCGACTTGAGCCTCGTTTATACGTCGTCTGCGTACGGAAATGCACGTGTGCGCTTTAAGCGGTATTACCGTCACTGCCCACGCACTTCCTTACACCAGCTCCGTTAATATGGTAGTTGAGCAACACGTCCAGTAGAGGGCACTTCGGAGTAAAAACAATCAAACATGGCAAAAAATTCATTTATTTTCTATACTCGCTTAATCTGGGGTCACGGGGAAGCCGGTGCCCACCCAGAAACTCTAGGTGCAAGGGCGGGGACAACCCTAGACAGGGCCCCACACCGCACACGCACATTTACACACTAACGGGCAAATTAGAGACCTCAATTAACCTATCATGCATGGCAGCACGGTGGATAGTGCTGTGGTTCGATCCCCGGGTGGGGAATTTCTGTGTGGAGTTTGCATGTTCTCCCCGTGTTCGCGTGGGTTTTCTCCGGGTTCTCCGGTTTCCTCCCACAGGCCAAAGACATGCAAGTTAAGTAAATTAGAAAATGCTAAATTGTCATTCTAGGGGAATTGGAGAAGTTAAATTGTCTAGTCCTAAGCCTGAAAGGGTGAGGGTTGCGTCAGGAAGGGCATCTGGCGTAAAACATGTGCGAGGAACTCGCTGTGGCGACCCCTGGTGACAGGGAAAAAGCCGAAAGAAGAAAAAAAAATTTACCTATCACGCATGTCTTTGGAATGCAGGAGGAAACCGGAGTACCCGGATAAAACCCGCGTGAACACAGGGAGAACATGCAAACTCCACCCAGAAAGTTCCCAAATCGCCCTCACCGGCGTTCGAAATCGGATTCTTCTTGTTGTGAGGCTGCAGCACTAACCACTGTGCCACCGTGCCACCCTGGTAATAAATGATATAAATAAACCATATCAAGGATTAAAATTCCGTACTAATTCGCACTTCCGCCATTTCTCCTTCGTGCCCATATGGAGATGATGGCATGTTGCACTGCCCCCACAGTCCCAACTGGTATTGCTCCGTTGAGTCTGTTCTGTCCATATCCAGAAGCTTTCAGAAAACGTGCAAATTACGTACGAAATGAACGCAGGATGTGGACAGAAGGCTCTGTCCATATCCGCATCCGTATCCACATCTGTATCTGTATCCACATCTGTATCCATATCCGTATCTGTATCCATATCCGCATCCGTATCCGCATCCACATCTGTATCCGTATCCGCATCTGTATCCGTATCCGTATCTGTATTCGCATCCACATCTGTATCTGTATCCATATCCACATCTGTATCCACATCTGTATTCGTGTCCGTACTTAATATTGAGCATAAATGAGGCTTTAGTTGAACTACTGTGTAAAACTTGGTCAGTAACACGTGCTATAAACAGGAAGTCCATATATGGTGTGGTTTTGTTTAAATAGTCTTCCAATAGTACAATAATAATAATAAGGGGCGGCAGAGATGTTGGTCAGTGGTCAGCAAGAAGCACCTGGGTTCCATCCGCAGGTGCGAAATTACTGCATGGAGTGTTCACACGGGTTTTCTCCAGGTCCTCCGGTTTCCTCCTGCATTCTATGACATGCAAGCTAGGTTAATTGGTGTCTCTAAAGTGGTCCTTAGTGTGTGAACGTGTGTGTGAATGTGTGTGTATGTGGCCTACAATGGATTGGCACCCTGTCTAGGCTTGTTCTTGCCCTTGCACCTAGAGTGGACACAGGGGAGTGTAGGGGTCAGCAGGTGGGAGAGATAAACCGGGGTCAGGTCATGAAAGTGTTTAGAAGTGAGGATCAGTATGTTATAATTAATGATTATTGACAGTGAGGACAGTGGAGTTGTTCCAGGACCGGGGTGATGTGGTCATGTTTACGAGTGGACGCGAGGACCCTGGACGCAGCATTTTGAATTTGTCACGGTGGACGGATTGTCTTGTTCGGGAAGACGTAAAGTTACAATAGTCCAGCTGAGATAAAACAATAACATGGACCAACATCTCTAGACGTTCTCTAGATTACACATGTTGCCCATCCGGCATCTCTGGGTGGAAGGGCAGGACCAACCCTGGACAGGACACACACAGACACACACGTTCACACACTAAGGGCCACTTTAGAAACACCAGTTAACCTAAAATGCAAGTCGCCACTCCATTATAGTTCACGTCGAACACCCCGGATTTGTGTGCTGCCCCCCCATTTAGGAACACGGGGAGCAGTGGGTGATACAGCCATGACCCCTAGAGTGGGCATCGAACTGTTATCTTTTGGTCTCAGCCTTGTACCGTATGCATTAGGCCACGGCTGCCGCTGTACCCTCACTCCAGTGTATAACTCTAGAATGTTCTTTCATATTGCTGCCGTTGTGTAAAGTGCTTCATCAGCATCGTCCACTGCGCTGACTCTTAACCACAGCTCTAACGGGGGTCAGTAATAGCCCAGCCGAGGGCCTGAACTCGCCCCGTGCAGGCTCTGATGGATTACTCCTGCAGCAGGTGACACGTTTATCAGGTAGGAACCTCACCTCAGGGTGGAGCTTCTCAGTTGATGAAGGTTACTCAGATCCGGGTTAGTATTTACACACTGAACGATCACTGGATTAGGGACACCTGGCTAATAAATGGCTGATCTGACTTCTTGTTTAATTACGACACAGACTCTAGAAGGTAGTGAACATTCTTCAGACGCAAGTCGACCCATGTCCAGTGGGGTCTGCGTAGAGTTTGCGGGGGTTTTTCTTCTGCATTCCAAAGAAATGCATGTTTAGGTTAATTGGTGTCTATAAAGTGGCCCTTAGTGTGTGAATGTGTGTGTGTGTGTGTGAATGTGTGTGTGCCCTATGATGCAGGGTTGTTCTTGCCCTTCCACCCAGAGTTGGCAGGTGGGCACCAGCTTGCTCTCCTGTGACCCCGTGTGGATCAAGTGATAGATAATGGATGGATGGATGTTGAGACAAGTGTTGCCATGTGTTCCTAATCCAGTGATCGTTTAGTGTAGGTTGTGGTTGAAGGAGATCATGTTAGTGCAGCTTGAATGTTGTTGAAGCAGATTGGAGTGAGGATTGTGTTCACACACACACACACACACACACTGAGCTCATTAACAGGAGAGGAAACTGCACAGGTGTCACATGACAGGAACATTAACTGAACTGATCACTCAGGAGAGTCTTGGGCAGTCCAGATCGTCCAGCAAGGTCAGTCAGTGCTGTCCAATAGAACTCATTATCAACTCATTACGATGATGATGATGATGGTGGCATGGTGCCACCTCACAGCAAGAATCACCCGGGCTTGATTCCTGGGTTGTTTCTGTGTGTAGTTTGCATGTTCTCCCAGTGTCCACGTGGGTTTCCTCCAGGTGCTCCAGAAACATGTGGTTGGTTTACATTGCCCTCACAGCTGACACGAGATTAGGAAGCTCAATCAGTTTAACCCACATTGCACATCAGTGCAGCCAACACCATCGCAAATTGATGATGATGATAAAGATGAAGATGATGATGACGATGATGATGAAGATGATGATGAGGATAATGATGATGACCAAATGACTGACAAAAGCTAGGATCTCAATATCTCACACTATGCACACTACACTCACCGGCCACATTATTAGGTACGCCTTGCTACTAAAAGGTTAAATCCCTTTTCCCTTCAGAACTGAATTAATCCCCAATCACTTCCGGCTTCCATCAGAGATCAACAGAGTTCTACATTCCTCCTGTAACCAGTGTGTGTTTGAGTTAGTGTTGTCTTTCTATCATCATCATCATCATCATCATCATCTCCAACCAGTCTGTCCATTCTCCTCTGACCCTCTCACTGATATCAACAAG
>JAOUQT010000025.1:438573-450076 GCA_025769995.1 Xyliphius kryptos
CTGTATACTGTGGTGTGTGTTTTTGGCGTCGATCAGATTTATAGATTTTAATTAATTATATCTCTATTGAACATGAATGTGGCTGATTTCAAACTGATGCAATCCAGCCGACTCGAACCCTTGCACACCCAGACCCATCACATTACAGCGTGATCTTACAATTCGTTCACTTTTTATCACTTAAAATACAATCCTATGGGAGAAGTTAGTTAGGACCAACGGATTTCTGGTTCGATCCCCACTCCAGGCAAGGCAAGGTTAAAGTCAGTAGGGGGGAAAGCACATCCAAAGACCATAGCGCCCCCCGCACCACCTCCGCTCACCGTACATTCCATTAACCAGCAGAAAATCATCTACATACCCATTCCAAAAAATATAAATATCACAGAAACTTTCATAATTTCATTCAAAAAGTTCAACTTTCTCTGGAGGAAATTGAGGGCCACAAGACCCAACAACAAAGAAGAGCTGTCAGCAAGCGTTAAGCAAATCTGGCCTTCCATATCTCCCTGGCAATGCCACGTTGCATCCACTGGCAATTCAAGGAATTTTGAAGGCCGCAGGACAGATTGGTGCAACAAGCAATTGTTTGGTTTGCTTGCACTGTTGGAACGGACCTGGTTGCATCGACGCAGAGATTGAGGCAAAGGGATTCATATAAATGGCCCACTCTGTATAATCTATGAAAGTTTAACTTTTCTGAATAGAATTATGGAAATTAATCAACTTTTCCATGACATTCTAATTTTTTTTGGAATGGGTCTGCACATTAGCTTAGCATGTGCATTAGCTTCCTGTCAGACTCACTGCTTTGGATTTGTTTCACGCGTTAGCAGCTTTTCTCAATGGAAGTTCACAAATTACTCACATTCCAAGCTGTGTGTTTAAATAAAGAGCTCTGGACATGTCACAGCTGAAAATAGATGGTATGTTGGAGTGGTCAGTGTGAGCGTGTGACTTTAGCAGGACGATGGCTTTTTAAATAAATCAAAGATGCTAAAAACGGCTAATTAGCGGAATTATTAAAGCAGGATGAACTATATTATACTGTATGAGTCTAAAAAAGCACATTGTTAAGTCACAATACAGTATAATGATTTTATTTACATTCATCACTATACATAGTTACATACATGACAAATATTAATAAATTAATTTCAATAAATAAGCTCTTTTTTAAAGCAGCAGGATTTGAATGATGTGGATAAATATTCAGAAACCTCAGGTCAGTCGGTTTTGCAGCTCGAAAAGCAATAAAAATGGTTATTGTTTCTCACAGAGATGCAAAATAATTCAATAATTGACCCTCTTGGGTTAGCATAAGATGCTAAATCAGACATTAGCTAAATACGTAGGTGTGCGTGTGTGTGTGGTAGACTACCTCTTTCCTTCTGTCTAATATCTCAGGGAATTTACCTCAACACTCATCCCCCCCCATAAGAATAATCTACAGTAAAATATCAATTGATTAGGAACACCCAATAAGTGACAAATGACTGAAATAGCGCAGCGAACTGCCGGAACTTCTTCATAGGTAGGGTTGCCACTTCTGAGTACTGAAAACCTGGCACGCCGTATTGGCTTGATTTGTGCCACCATGTCCCATTGAATGGCGCGATGTTACCTGTGTTCGCTTCATATGCAAAACGTGATATATATCTCTCCGAGATCGAATGTAAAGACGTAGAAATCAATGATTTAATATAACTCTCTTTAGTTAGACATGGTTGAAAACTGGGACATAAGTGTCCCTGGGGATAGAATATTTTTCCTGGACTGACTATTAAAAAGAAGGACATCTGGCAACCCTATTCAAGGGACATGAGTCAACTTGAAGGATGATGGGCATTATTGTGTGTGTTGTAATTAATCAAAAATGTTTGTCCCGACCCATTACAAACCAGCCATTAGCCGTGTGTTCCTAATCCAGTGATCGTTTACTGCATATTTATGCTCATTTAAACTCAGAACCAGTGAATATTAATGTATAGTACAGCTAGTGGTTCAAATAAAGCCAAAAAATGTCACTTAAATCCGAACCAACAAAGCTGCGGTAGCTAATAATGCTAATAAGTTAGCATGAATCAGCTAAAAAAGATCATGCTAATCATGCTAATCCCAGTTCTTTAATTTAAAGTCACACTCAAGCTTCCATATATATGTCAGTCTCTTAATATACACACTAGAGGATACAACCAGCAAAGTGTATAGGAGGAGGTCCTAGGAATGAGTGTGAGTCAAAAATTATCTGCACTCCATTTATATTAAATCCTCTGTTTCAGTATGAGGTATCTGTCGCTCCAATGATTTTACAGAATTTTTTTTATTTGTTACTGCTGCGCGAGACAAGATGTCTGCCCCAATTGTGACTGAAAGAAGAGCAGCATGAAACTATTAGTGTAGACTAATAGTGATTTTCACCAAAGAATTGTGGCGTGCAGGGAGTTGGTGTTTGTTGCGACCCTTTATGTTATGTCCTACGTAGTAAAAACAGAAAACTGAGGAAAATCTGAGGAAAATTCATGGCCCATAAAAAGTATACTTTAGCCCCTTAAATAAGTCTTAAATATTTTGGGTGTTAAAATTATACTGTATTTAGTAAAAAACCTGTTTTAGTTTATGATTTACTTTAATATGAAATGTGCCAAGAACAGACCCTTGAGGCACCCCAGCTTAGTCATAAGCAATTACTCAATACAGTTTGGTACTTTTGTACATAATGGTCTATAAACCATACTTCCTTCCCATTAGACCCGAATTAGGGTCAGCGAGTAAAGTATTGGTGGAATAGTTACTTGCATGTTTCTCACCGCCAACACCTTCTTATCAAAGCCTGGGAGCTTAGCTCTCACGCCATTCATGGCAACAGAATGCAGATAACCCCATAACCTCTATCTCTTCACCTCACCCCCGCCCAAACCCCCATGATGTAGTTTGAAAAGATCATACAACAAAAACCGTCCCTGATTTCCAACAGATATCGAATTCAAATGTACCGGAATATGCTCACAAACTGGTGGCTGCAGTTTCAGCAACTCATAAAGTTTCACCTGATATCAGTTGTTCGATGTGTGTTCCAGCCATTACTCTCAAACCTCTGCAGCCCATCTGGCATGATCGAGTTGACAGCCTCAGTGATGAGTTTCTACAGATCCTCTAGAGTTAATAAATCTGCAATCATCACATTTGTGAACATATTCCAATAGGTTTTTATTTGATAACCACTTGAAATAAAGACGTTTTTGTTCTCATGGTGTATAGTCTGCATATTGCACAATGTTGAGGTAAGAGATTAGGATGCATGCTGATAGAAAAAGCAGAACAAAGCTAATTTAAAATTTTATAAATAGGACTGACCACGTGCACATAAAAAAAAAAAGTAATTTCTTTTTATAGTGGTCAATATTTGCATCTCCAGAATCCCTAAAGGGTGTCCATGCAAAACAAAAAGAGGAATACTCAAAGTTTTTCACATTGACTGATGGACCCTCTCACGCTAGTTCATTCTGGTTAGTTTCAAAAGTTTCCATGCATCAAAGCCTTTCCAGATATTTCTTTGGCTTGGATGTCCTGTATCAAATGCTTTCAGTTCTGCAGGAAGCTGTGTATTGACACAGGACAGAGAAGGATGTAGATACAGTGTTACGGAGCTGGGATATGAGGGTAAGCTTTGACTCAGTGACCTTACAGTTTTTAGAGTTCACAAGCTCCAACAAAAAATCTTTTGTGTCTCTGAGGCACCTGCTGAAAGAAGGAATGGAATTGCCATTGAAAAATCCAGGAGTGTATCCTCCTTACGAGTACTTAAGTCAGTCCACCCAGTCCACATCAACAGTGTTCTTGAAGAAGTTTACTTAGATGACTTAGCAGTCTGTTGGTTTCCTCTTAGTCTGGTCCAAAACACCTTAGAGCATCGTCAATCAGTGTACATTTGTCTTCTAATCGTTCTTGTTTTCTAAAATGAACCTCAAGCCCACTCTCCACAAAGGAAGGGTCTCTACAGGGTCTTCTCTTATAAGTCTTCTTTTTAGACCTTCTTTTCTTCTGTCCCTTTTGAAAATAGTGTTACATACCGAGCATCTCCAGATCTTACAGATATTAAAGGTTCTCGATGTAAAGAACTGTGCTTTTACTGTGGGACTTCTTATGGCACGATTTTATCTGGGTGATAAAATCTGGAACTACAGTCTCTTTTCTGCTAAGACATCGAAATGTCTCAGTATCTAAGTGTCATTTGACAGACACATTAAGGACTATCTGCAACCACATTCTGCCACTACCATGCCTTCAAACTTGTACTGGTAGGTGACCACACCTGCATCATCCAGGTAAAGAAGTGAGATTGGGTCGAGTTTTGTTGGGACACAACAAGCTCTAGAAACAGTTTTTGGACTTTTAAGGCTGACCAGAGTCTGCACAATGGCATGCTTGGTTGGAGTAACATGTTTGGTTAGGGGGTATGTACAGACTCCTGTGCATTCATATGCCTCATATCCTTGAGGTTCTAAAATCCAAGAGTCCCAACCGATGTCCTTGAAATCCACATATAAGGAACTCTTCTTGCACTGGTTGCCTTTTGCATTCCTTCGAATCCTAGAGGCTGTGTCATAAATGAGGTTGGAGCGCATCTGCAACAGAGCTTCCTCATCTGGTTCTCCATCTTTCCTTTCCCCTTGCCCGATACTCCCTAGCTCACCCAAGAGATCCATGAGTTCCAGTCCCAAGTTGTCATTTAGACCTGGGCCGGGCATTTCGTGCTTGATCATTTCATTCAACTCTTGTTTTTCTCCTCTGTGATCTACGCTCTGGTCATTAGAGAAAACTATTATCAGGGGTTTGTGCCTCTCTTCTGGACTAGTATCGATTTCCATGTCACCCCCAGTTTTAGGACCGTCAAACTCTGATCCATTCTGCGAGTTCAGACTTGCAATGTGAACCTCCAGTCTGTGGGTGTTTCCATAATTGGAGTCACGCCAGTGTCGCAAGGCATCAGTTAGGTCAAATGTTTCCCATCCATTGTCTGTGCCATAAACTTGCCTTGATGCTAATTCCAGTAGCTGCATTTGTTCCTCTGATCCGAAATCAGACCACGTGTCATTCCGGTGTACCACCTCATAGACAGTGACTGTCCGGTCAACACCAGCGTACAGGCGCCTGTCGATCTGGACGAGGGTGTAGAGACGGAGCTCAGCAGCCATAACCCTCTCATGATTTGGGATGGAAATGTTGAAAAGGAGAGGGTGTCGTCTCACGCCGTTGGGATCCACATTGCTTGGTCTATACTCTGAGGAAGGCAGTAAAAACAGATTCGTAATCAACGATTGAACACAACAATGTAAACATAAGCAGGAGATATAAAGACTGCCACCTACTGCATTGCACACACTTTATTACAGTATTATATTTGTATATACGGCTATTGATTGTGGTCACAGAATTGATCATTATCTGCAAAGGTGACTAACGTATCTATTAAACTAAAAAATATCCTTACCTTCATTTTTAAAGCTGCGCACAATGTTTGCAGAAGGCATTGACGTTCTGTCATTAGCAAACCGGTTGTACAATTCCAGCATATATTCCGGAGGCTGCACTCGGGGTGACGCAGGCTGCTTAGGTGGTCCCTGTCCTGACAGGTTGAAGGTACGAAGGAACTGTCCCCGCAGGGTGTCTAGCAGATTCTGCATATCCACTTCAGCATTTTGTTCTAGAAGAGAAGGATCCAAAACTCCCCCGCGGCCATCGCTAAACCCAGGGGCAGTTCGGCGCCTCTCTGGGGAACTGATGGGACTGGTATCGCCAATGTAAAAAAGCCATGAAATGAACAAGAGGGAAAAGAGGCAAAATATGGAGACGGTAGAGCAGCCCCTGATAGTACCCATGGTTAGGGGTTTGAAGAGCACTTTCCAGTGTGCAGGAAGTTATTAGTAAAAATGGAGTGAAATTGTTGCCGTTCCTCAATAGAGCTTCCTAATAGTAGAAGTCCTGGTGTTCGTCCTCTTGCATAAATTCCAATGCATCTATTCCAGAGTTCTCGATACACCCTTCAGTGTGTCTCGGCTGTCTGCAGAGTTTGGTTTGAAAACTGGCTTCATTGAGTTTCACCGTGGCATCTCTTTTCCTCTTGTGTTTTCCTCTCCCTCAATCTCTCTCACTTCCTATCTCTTCCTTTCTCTTGGTCCCTTATCTATACGCTGGGAAGCTCAGCAATTTCACTGCTGATGATGTGTGTGTGTGTGTGTTGTGTTATCTACTTTCTTTCCTTAATGAGGACTTTGTAAACATCATACTGATACCAGCAGAAGCTTGAGGTTTTTATTTTTTTTTGTTTGGGTGGGCTTGGGCCAGGGAAGAGGCTCGGGCCAAATGTTTATTATTTTTCCTAATGGTCTGTTTCCAGAGGTGAACCACCATTTCATTGACCATTGCTTCCAAACTAAACTGGTTAGGCATGCTGTAGTTTTATGGACTGAGATATGATGTGGACGTGTCCATACCTCAACAAAACAAGGTTATGAAAGTAGGTGCAAAAACATCCGTACTAAAACAAGCTAATTATTCTTACATTCAATCAAATTGTCTTAAATTTAGCAAAAAAAATCTGACAATGGGGGAAACAAATTTTTTTCAACTAGAATTCTTTAAACAAAAGGTTAGTTTTTTTAAGCAAAAAATACCGTATTCTTGGCTAGATTTTTCTTTTTAGACTAAAAATAAGACTGATCAGCCTGTAATTCCTTTTTGCAGTGTGTACCATCTGTGTGAGTAGATCAAAATTAAAATGAATATTCAAATGCACAATTGGATAGCCGTAGTTTGAGGTTCCCACGCTAGCATGTAGCATTTTTTAATCCTGTAACTATCCACCACTCTAATATGCTGCTAGTTCCTTGAGCACATTGACTTGTGTAACAAAAGAATTTAGAAATAAAAATATGGTAAATGGTCTTTCATTAATTAATTAATTATTTCATTCATTTCCTTCCACTAAATCCCCATTGGGGTCGCGGGCCAGCCAGTGCAACTCTGGGTGCAAGGGCAGAAACAACCCTAGACAGGGCTCCAATTGATCAGATTGATAACACACACATTTACACACTAAGGGCCACTTTACAGGCACCAATTAACCCAATTAACCATGTCTTTGTAACCCAGAATACCTGGAGAACACGGGGAACCCAGGTCCTTCTTGCTGTGAGGCGACAGCACTACCCACTGATGTAACCCAAAGATGTATGTTTCTCAAGGTTACGTGAATTTTCAATCCAGGGTAAAAGAGAAGCCATTATAACAGGGAACAAGGCTGGAAGTACCCTGGAAAGGGCACCACTATATCATTGGGTACACTTGCTTTAATGGCAGTTAACCAAATAAGAATAAGAGACCTCTGTTGATATTAATATCCTTGGACTGTTGGAGGAAACCAGAGTACCCAGTTAAAACCCTTGTGGAGAACAAGCAAATTCCACAAAGTACGGACACAAGTAAAATGGCTGGGCATCAAACCCTGTATCACCACAGTGCCAACCTGAACTCTCACAATGTTATTAAAATTCCCAGTTCTAAGGTTATGATTAATTTTTAAGTTAATAATGATTTATAACAAAATTATTCGCAACTATTCTTTAGTTCTGTTTCAGTAAATTGGTTCCTCAACCAGCGCTGAATGTTTTTCTGCTGTTCCACGTCAAACCAAAGCCCTTTCGGAAGTGCTGTGAAACCCTTATCGCAACCGTCCTGGGACCTTGTAGTTGACAGAAAACTCTGGAAACCATGAGGCGTTTGTCGAAAGCAACTCCATCCAACCAGAATGCTTGACATAGTCTGAATTCTCCAATGTATTGAAACCTTGCAGATGAATGACAGGTCTGCTGATCCTGGAGCAGCTCAATGATCATCTAATCCAAGTTTAAATATGTAGACACCCACCTAATGAAGCACAGGTCCTACCCCGAGGATCAGATATTCTCACACTGCCTTACATCTGAATGATTAGAAATGACGCACAAGGTCAGGAGTCACAACGATAGACCCTCAAGCGGGTGTGTAGGAGAGGTTTGACCTAATGACCAATTGTTCCAACATTCCTCTCTCGCCTTTTTTTTTTTTTTTGCACCAACCAACCAAACAGAATGCTATAGATTACTGTCGTGACATCACTTGATGGAACATTACAGAAAGGCTGCATGAGCCGTCTTGTTCAATCCTTCGAGCCTACCGGAACAATCTGGACACTGCGTCACGGACAAGACTGTCAACAAAACAGTGGATGTTTTCATATTGATCTCGCGCGGGACATCCTCCAAACCCTCTATGTCTGGATCTTTTGTTTTTCAATCATGACATTTCTCAGGCATCGCGCTAACATCCGTACTTGCGTAATATTTTCCTCTTGTTTTTCCTTGTTTGTCGCGAGTCATGTGATAACCTTTTATACTAGCTGCCTCACTCACACGCAATCGCTAATCTCCAGGCAGTCGTCATATTTCTAACCCTGAGATGCTAACACACCAGAGAGACAGAAGGCTCCGTCGGTATTCGTACTTAACGCTGAGCATAAATGAGGCTTTAGTTTGGTTTGGCCTACGATTAATTACGCACAAGTGCTTTGAAAATCATATTGATGGACAAGTCTCAAAGTCTAGTGAGGACTCCTGAGAAGAAGCTTGTCTCAGTTCTAAGACACCTTAAATTTCTCTCTAATAAGGTACCTCATTTTGATCGAATAGTGAAAATGTTGCCTTATAAGGATGCATAGTGGTTAAAATCCTCATCTTTCAAGCTTAGGACCTCACAATTTAGCGTCTTTGGACTACTGGGAAGAACCGGAGTACTTGAAGGAAACCCCAGTAGAAGACATGTTGAACATGTAAACTCCACACAGAACAATTCTTTTATCATTATGAAACCATGTAAAGATGAAACCAGCTCAGTTTGTCTTCATTCCAACATGGCCGCCCATCTGCTGTTTAATAAGGACAAGCCGGAAATCTATTGGACGAGATGAGTGTTTTACGGATGAATAAAACCAAACTTCATTAATTCCATGCAAATTGTCCAAATGATTCATAATGAAGTGTATTTTATTATAAATTGATTCTGAGTGTAAAAACAAAGTTTGTGGATTTAGAAGAACATACAAGAACAACTGAACAGACTATTAATAATGTCTCTCATTGACACGGGAATTGTCATTGTTCCAGATGTTTTTGCACCATTCTTAATCATCGATGTCCAGAAAAACACAATATAAATCGGATTCCTGGGCACATATCGGTACCAGCCGATTATTAACACACTGAAATACTATAATTCCATATATTACTGTCCAAACTCTACATTTAAATACTGTCTAATGTGACTAAAATAACATCTGGAAATAAATATCCAGATGTTTGGTAAAAACAGCAGAAGTTCCATCCTGGTTTGATCGGTTGCATTGGAATGAACCAAGCTTTTTCCTGGTGCAATACCAGACCTGGTGTCTTTACAGTGGTTGAGCTTTCGCCATGAACACCTGGATCTCTTTGTCCAGCAGTTGGTTTAGTCTCAGAGCTTCGTCCCTGCTGCGCTCTGCGTTACGTAGCGTAATCTCCAGAGCTGCTTTACTGCGACGCTCTGCCTCCAGGGCTGACCGGAGCTCGGATACGGTCGTACTCAGCTCTTTGTTTTTTTTCTGGAGGCTAAAACATTATATACACAGACAACACACACACACACACACATACTAATTAGAACAATGTTCAGTCTAGCACATGATATGAAGCAGTTTGACATTTAGTACACCCTGGATATAGTCAGGGTGTCGTACTATTCTTAAATCATCCGGCCACAAAAAAGATGGACAATGGTGTTGAGTGTCACTGGAAATCAGAAGATTTCTACATAAACGTTCATAAACTAAAGGCCGAATGCATCACAAGTAAATCGGTGGACATCATTAGGATGGATATTTGTGTTAGCATCACTGGAAAACATCAGCATAAGCACCAATGAAACGCTGCCTCTTTCTAAAACGAGCATTGCTACCCATCTGCAGTTTGCTGAAGATCACATGGACAAACTGCTCCCAAGCCCTGGTAAATGGTGAGGGTTGTGTCAGGAAGGGCATCTGGTGTACAATATTTGCCAAATCTATTATGCGACTTCTTCAAAAGATTGACTTGCTATGGTGACCCCCGATAAACGGATAAACGGATTAGAAAAAAAATTGCATTCCAGCATAAAAACCTCACCCCATCCGTGAAGCATGGTGGTGGTAGTACCAATTCTGATGTCAAAAGTCTAAAGGAGTTAAATTTGGAAGAGAATTTGGATCAAGGAGAAACACAATGACCCTAAACCCTAAATCCAGGTTTCTCTGGTGACGGCTATCTCGTGTCACTAAACCCTGCAGGCTTAGGTGTTGAGATGGTAAAGAATTCAGATCTAACCTGGTAATGAGTTGCTGTTGGTTGGTTGTACCATCCAGATGTTTCTGGATAACTGTGTGTGTCTGAGGCTGCTGATTCAGAATCACTTCCCTCTTCAGACCTGGTGAACTCATGTTGTCTTTTGGCTTGATCTGATGTTGCACTGTGGCTTGCTGAGCTTCTGTAGGTTTAAGCAGACCGTTGCTTCTCCTCCTTTCCTGCGTTGCAACCTTCTCTTCATCTTTACCGTTGTTGATGTTCTGTTTTCCTGAAAACAGCGTCAACTTCTGAAGATCCAGGATCTTAAAGATGTCTTCGGAGAATGTCTTCTCATCCTTTTCCTCCGTCTTCTCCTGCATATAGCTCCAGCGCTCCCAGGGTGGCTCTCTGGATGTTCTAATCCCAAGATTTCCACCAGAGCTGGGCAGAGTCTGTGTACGTTTCCTAGGGCTTCCTCTCAGAATGTCTGGCGGAGGCGGGGATGCGGGAGATGAAGATGACGAAGAAGATGATGCACCCTTTGATGCTGTCCTCTCAGTCTCTGAGGTGTCCAAGTCTTCTTCTGGAGACTCGGACAAGAACGACATCTCGCACTGCTATAGCAGAAGGCGGCGTTAGTGGCGGAGGAAGGGAATGATTACAAAACTTTATAGACCTTTATTTTCACCTGTCATTGAGGTGTTACGTAAATACACTTCTGATCAAAATATTAAGAACAGTTAAGAAATTGCAGGAATTTACATTTTGCACGACTGGATCTTAAGAAAGTTCTACGTGGAGCTTCCCGATGCTAAAAGAAGAAATCGGCGCAAGAGACAAAAACTTTCGAGCAGAGAAATTTTTTTCAGCTGATCAAAATATTAAGAACACGGACTTTAAAAGCCAAAAGCTGCATTTTCACTGTCGAGCAAAAAAACCTCACTGACTTTGATCATGGTAGAATTGTTGGTGTGTTTTCCTTCAATGGAACAATGGAGCTTCAGTTTGCGCCCGGGCGTCAAACAGCAGCTGGAGATGTGGAGATGTTGCAGCGGGCATCCCTCATGACTGAGGGCCCTCGTCTGTGTGGTAATGACTGGGTTTTTCAACAG
>JAOUQT010000025.1:463592-474589 GCA_025769995.1 Xyliphius kryptos
AAAACATCAGCCAGAAAGGATGAGAACAGAGAAAAGGTGTGTGGTCACCACCTGCAGAAGCACTCCTTTATAGGGGGATCTTGCTAAGTGCCTCTAATTTCTATCTGTTGTCTGTTCCATTCGCACAACAGCAAGTAAAACTGATTCACAATCAGTGTTGCTTCCTAACTGGACAGGTTAATGTCACAGAAATGTGGTTGACTTGGAGTTGCATTGTGTTGTTAAAGTGTTCTCTTTATTTTTTGAGCAGGTGTATATTAGTACAATTTTAATTCTCCTGCTATATAATCAGTAACGTCCAGTTAATACCATGCTGTGTACGTTCTACAGTATAAATACGGAACCAGATGGACAACAAATTCTCAAGAATGCTGATTGTTGGATGGTCAGCGGATCTCTGATCTACATACGGTCCTGTTTATAGATGCCACCCCCCCCCCCCCACACACACACACACTCACACACAACTGCCTGCACGCATCTTACAAACATGGCTACTTATGACTCAGGGAGTCACAGGTAAGAAAAAGAAGGCCACTGATCCAGATCAAGGCTATTATCATCTCTTTCTCACACACACACAGACACACACACACAGAGACACTCAGCGAGAGAGAAAAAGAGCTACCGAGGGTTTTTATCTTAATCAGATATAACATATAAAAGGTGTAATGTGTGTGTGTGTGGGAAGGGGGGGGGGGGGATTGGGCAGATACCCAGGCCAATCCATCGCTGGGCACACAAACTATATAGGGACAAATTGTTGATCCATTCATTATCTTCCGATTAATCCTCTACGAGGTGGTTCCCCACGCCCATCCAGGGTAGAACGTTTCGGACACTGGGCAGATACACCCAGGACATCCAATCTATTGCTGGGCACACACTAACACTATATGGGGCAATTTAAAGCAGCCTTGAATTTTCCTTGAATCAATGTTTTTGGACTGTGTGAGGGGAGAACATTAAGACTCCTCCCAGATCGGGATTCAAACCTGGATCCCCGACACGTGGCACACTCATCTAAGTACAGGTACCTAAAAATAAATGCCTCCTTTCTGTTAAAATGTTCTGGGTTTTGCTGCAGGTTGGAAAACCCGTCCCCATGTCTGTGTGGGACGGGTGGGTAATTTGGAGGCACTGTATCATTCAGAACCACTCCTGTCCGAACTGCAGCCTCCAGATTTGAACGCTGTAATAGACAAATTAAAAAGCTGTACTTTGTTCTTAGGTTCCTAACCTGACAAAATGTCCAGCTTGACGTTCCACCAGGGACATCAGGGAACCTACGTTTATACTAAAAGCTTTTATTTCATGCAGGTAAAATGAACCAAGTGCCTAAACGTTCAGTGTCCTGACGCCCTGCACCGAGGCGCAATCTCGCACTAAAAAATGAAACAATCTGCCATCATCTGGGACGGTAATAAACAGAAAAGATTTGAGCTGTTATTCAGAGAAGAGCCACTTCCTGTAGGCCACACATTTTATTCATCCACTCCTCCCGCCGTTCCCTGGTTCTGCGCCACTCCCAGGACATCACGGGCCTCTCCATCTGCTGGCCCGCGATCCCGCTTTGGAACCTCCATCTTGTTTCCTCTCAGGCAGAGAGGGATGCGGCAGGGAGTCCTCGGTGCACCATCTGATCTGCAGCTTGAGTTTGGCCTCGTGCGAGTCAGCGACAGTGTGGTGTTTTACGTGCAGGGCTACTTATCGGCATCCAGATTGGATTCCTTCGTTAGGACATCAATCAGACTGTCACTTAACTGAGCGTTAACTACGTTAAGTCTCGGAGCCAGACGGGGTGCGCGACCTCTTTCCAGTATGAATCAATGTCAACTGTGGCTGCTTCCTGCTGTCAAGCCATCTTTAGCCACTGGGGGGCGTTTGTGGACCCATTAAATTGATACTTCCGCAACCAACCAAGTTAAAAAAATTTTAGGAAATTGAGCAGCAGCTGCGAAACACGGTGGAAAAACTGTCACATTGTCGTCATTTGCTGGCGGTTTTCATAAATTCACTACCATTAATCATTTAACCAGGGGTCCCCGGGCCCTCAGAACCAGAGCAATTCAACATCACGTCAGATGAGGAGCTGAAATGGTTCTTCATGTGGAGGAAGTCGATTCTCAGAGATTGTGAGGAGATGAAGGTTCTGTAGTTTTCTCAGGAGTTTAAAGCAAGATGACCGTCAGATCAACGGCACGCGTGTGTCTGAGGGGGCAACGAGGGCCGTGTTGGTCTTTGTGGAGTGAGAGCAGGTGTGTGTCATTTCAGTTTAAACTGTACACCTGTCCACTGCCTTATTATTCTCTGTGTGTGTACTGTGTGCACGTTGTGTAAGGTGTGCTTGTGTGTGTATCAGTATCTGGTTGAACCTGATTACTGCAGGTGTGGCAGCAATGTGAACATGAAAGATGCACATGCACACACACACACACACACACACACACACACACACAAGATACAATGACATACACTATACCAAGATACGCACATGTGCAAACATACAGTACAGGCCAAAAGTTCTTACCACCTTCTTATTCAAAGCGTTTTCTGTATTTTCACGACTATTTACATTGTATATTCTCACTGAAGGAATCAAAACTATGAATAAACACATGAGGTGTTGTGTACTTTACAAAAAAAAAGGGTGAAATAACTGAAAACGTTTTATATTCTAGTTTCTTCAAAATTTCTTCAAACTTTCCCTTTGCTCTGATTACTGCTTTTCACACTGTTGGCATTCTAATTAATTATACTAGTTAACCCTTATAGACACACCTGAAAACCATTTCAGGTGACTACCACTTGAAGCTCACAGAGAATGCCAACAGTGTACAAAGTTCAGTCAGTGACCTGAGGTGAATGAGAACGCCATATAAGTGTCATCAGGACGTGATCAACCCGCTGCCAATGGCGACGGCTTTACATGTTTCAGACTGCAGGGTGGACTATGGCCTAAAGGATACACGTGCGGAACATTTCCATACATTTACATGCTGCTTTCCCTGAGGTCACATTTAATCTGTTCCTTACACGGGGAACCATGTCGATGACATCATCATCACGAGCTGCGTTGCAAACTGAGTCACTTTGTACAGGTATTCTGCCTCGAACATTAATCCAGGCTCCGAAACCCTGCGCACTACTGAGGAGAAACCCAGAGCTCTGATCCTACACTTGGCATCAGCTCCCTCAGGTGGGACTCAGCGGGGAAGTTGAGGTCTGGCCTGGTGTGATGACACGTGCAGATGGTAGCGAGAGGATTTGGCATTAACGGCATGAATCTGCGGTGCCAACCTGCCCCATGTCAGCGGGTCAAGCTGATGGATGTGGTGGAGGGGGATGGTAGAGGAACAAACCGTGGCTGTACGAAAGGGATGGGATGGTTAATCTTCTAAAATCTAAAAATACGACTTTGTTAATGCTGGCTCCACCCCTGAAAGGGACAATCCAGCATTTCTTTGTGGTGTGGAAAGCAACCAAACTCCCTTAATCAGGATTCTAACCCAGGCCATCATTTCTCTAAGGCATCACCATGCCGTCTGTAGCGACTGAGGTGGAGGGTTCAGATGCACGACTGCAGGAGAGCAAGTGAAATGCAGGTCCTTGGGACATGGAAGGAAGTGTGGGCAAACACACAGATACAGAGTGGAGGGTTGTGGAGAACGTATGGGGCACGCAGACTCCACACACCTCCATGCAACGAGGTGGCAGCACCAACCATGATGCCACAATCCCAAAATAAATAGCAAGTAAACAAACCACTTTAGGCCTCACCATTTCATCCAACCTGCCTCGTCCTCTCCCTCTCCTCCACCCTGAGCTGTGCCCCTGCGAATCTGCCGTCTGTCCCTCCAGAGCGCGGTGCCAGGCCCAGCGCAACACCTGCCACCTCTTTCAGCGTGGGATCGAGAGACACATCCAGCTCACTTTCTGAATCGTCCTTCAGTCTACACATCTGAAACTGGAGGATGGGTTCTGCCTTAATGACCCACCGGAGTGGATACCTCCCCCAAAACACCCACAGCATGAGGGCTTTCGAACCCAAATACAAATATATAAAAAGGTCCGGACCTCCAGCAAGGACTCAGAGGGTTGTGTTCTCGGTGCAGGTGATGTCAGCGGCCCGAAGAGGTCACTGTGGCAGGAATCTGTGTTCTGACATTAAACACAAAACAGAGTACACAAACACACACACACACACAAGCTCACACACACAGGAATCCTTCTGTGCAATATGTGTAGTTTGTTTTAAAGTCATAAAAAAAATCCCAAACCACGTAACATCGATCTTGTGTTTGTGCTCTCCATTGGTCAAGCGCGTTTTTGTTCGAACTGCGACGCCGAGAAAGAAACCAGACTTCAGTTTGCACCTTTGTGTTTTGTTTACTTACAACAAATAAAAACAAAGACAAAAGCATATTCATACAAAGAGCTTTCAAAACCCCAGAACCCAACACAGTCGCTCTCGGAGAGGAACCCAGGCCCCTTCCCCTTCATCCCCCCCATCCCAACCGTGTTCAAACCCTTTCTCTCGGTCTGTGGACAGTGACGACACGAGTAAAAACACAAACACGCATACTCACACCCAAACTCCTGTCCCATCCCTGTCACCGCGATCAAACAACAACCACATCTCACCTCAGCGCTACATCTACTTACGCTACCTTTAGGGGAAGGCGGAGCCTAACAAACGCTGGAACCACATACAGAACATGTTTTTTGTTGCATTTTGTTAGTTTTTTTTTGGTGCATTTCTTTACGTTTCATTCGTGAGTCATTGTAAGGTTGCTTCGGTAGACATCTACACTCATTATAGACGTGAACTACATTCAGACGTTAACTGTCCCTCGTTCTATAGGCTTTTTAGTTCTAGCTGTAGCCGCGACTACCACCCTACCTCACCTAACGCCTTTGCTTCCACCCCATTTCCAGTTTAATGCACTTTTTCATCCCACCACTCATACATGCTTTTCTGTCCTAAATATATTTGTATCTAGATATTTATATATAGAGAGAATTTCTGTTTATATGCAAATAAAATAAATGCAATAGAATCAAACACAACATCACAAAGTCATTCAGGATGTACACTAAATACAATAGAGCTCTAAAACCATCGGTGCAAACTACACACACACAAAAAAAAATGAGAAAAAAAACCCCAAAGCCACTAAAGAGATCTATTTAAATATACTCTGTTTTTTAGATATCTGTTTCGAACATAGATTTTGATTAAATAAATATTTGTTATACATATATATTCTGATCTGTAAACTATATACACACTGTGTTTCGAAGCCCCCCCCCCTCACCTCGCCAGCTTTGGAACTGTAGTGATGCTTCCTATTTGGTAGCGGAATGTGCTTTATGCTTTTTTTTTTCCTTCCTGCCTTTACCATCAAACAGAACAAAATGTGAAATGCCCACATCACTCACGAGGGGCACCACATGCGCCACTGTCCTAAGACAGAGAGAAGGAGCTGGAACCACCCGCCAAAACCCCAGCGGATTCCCGCCACAAATAGTTTACTCAAATTAAGGTGCAGATCCGACCGTCTAAAGCACCAAATGCTTGTGAGGAAAAACTGGGAACCACGGTCGCGTTTTGCCGTCGGTGTGCGTCGCGAAGTCCAGCTCGTGGATTCCTTAGTCTGTGGTAAAGTCCAGGTTAAGGTTGCGTCGCGGCCCCGACACGATGATGTTTTGATAGGAACCTGACGGCGGGCCACACTTCCTGCGATCCGAGGACGTGCAAACACGTCAGCCGAACTCGCCCGTTAAGCCAGGTGTTAAAGCCAGTTATACTTTCTTTTTGGATTTAAGGCTTTTGCTGGTTTTTTACACTCAACACATCTGCGCTAGGAATTTGGGGGGAGGGGGTGCAAGCGCTTTACTTTCACCCACATGCCAGCAGGGTGCTGGACTTGAAGCATTCCACCTTTTGTTCATCACTCCATATACAACTCTGCTGCCTAACAGCCAGTAGGGGTCACTACCAATCTAGTCATAATTGAGCACCAAGTATTTTAAGTCCTTCTGCCCCCTACCTCCAGGTAGGAGATTAAAACATCGTAAATGTATTTATACTCCTTCATAGAATCAAATTATTAGTCACCTATATTCAATTGTGGTTAAAGTTTTCCACTCTAAATCCATTAAACAGAAATTAAAATGGAAGGATGTTCAGGCATTAAACACCTATGGGCACTTTGGCTGCCCCTAGTGGTCATCCTACCATGTGAACTTATTTTGAAGGCCATGGAGAGGAGGAAAAAATCTGGTGGAAAAGGATAAAAATAGGAAATAACAATCATGAAAATAAATAAATAAATGTAAAGAACCTGAATCTCTACAGGTGGACGGGTGATTAACAGCGTATACAAACAAAAACCTCCATGTTGGATTACAAGTCATCTTATGACGTTAATATAAATATAACATCGCTGATATTAAAGAAAGTAAATGACCCAGAAGCGTTGGGATGGCGACATGGAGAAGTGCTTTTGTATACGGCATAAAACATAAAAATAACCATGACGCAATCTTCATAGTTTAGGTAAAACTACAACATGATGTCACGTGACCGATGATGTGACACAGGGTAAGAATATTTGCTTTTAAGTTGAAAGCGACTGATTGGCTGCACATGATGATGTCATAATCGCGGTGCGTGGGTAATGATGCAAATAGTCAGCTAGCCCAAATTTGTTTGGACGACTTATTATTGCTTAAAACTGGTTTGCGTTAAAGATTAAACAAAAATTTTAAAGTGAAATGTGATGATCAATCGTTTTCGGCAATTTACCCATACTTAGGTTTGTGGATAATTCAATATTGTATAACTGTAATAACTGTATACAAGTATAGTTTGGCTTTAACACGGCATGACGATTGAGAACCCCGTCTCCGACCCACTGTAACCAAAGTCAGTGCAGGTTTACGAAGAGAAAAATGTTAAATTGGTTGAATTTCTTGCACCAGCGTAGTGGTTGTTCAGCGGCTGAGAACTGATGCGTGGTTGTGTCCCGTAGCTCATTGGAACAGTGCAGGAGGGTTTCCTTTAAGACTAGCTAAAAGACTACACCTGATACAGGAACTAAGTAGCTGCGGTCCCTCAGATGAGGGGAAATAACAGAGACGACGACGACACCTATTTTTCTTAGTGTTTTTTCTTTCCCCCACGTTTACATTTTTTTTTGTCTTTTCTTTTTTTCCTGTGACCCAAAAAACATTCCTGCTGTGTGATCCGTAGCGGTGAGCAGCAGTCCGATTGGCGCAGATCCAAGAACAGTTTCCAGCGGATGGACTGCAAGAAGACATTGCGCTCAGATCCAGGGGCGAGGGACGGCTCTCACCGCAAAAGTGCAAATTCCATGCTGTGATTGGTCAGCTGACCAGTCAGGTGACCAAGCCCTGTGTGTGGACGGTCCAGTCTGATTTCTCGGAAGGCGGTGAGTGATGGATGGTTTGTGATTCGCCATGAGGCGGCAGGTGTGGCATGAACATGACATTCTCAGGTGGGATGCACTGCATGGCCCCACTTTTCCCAACCAAAAAGGGGGCGGGACTTAGGTTATTGGGACATTACAACTTGGCTTTTTACAAAGCGTTGAAATACTGGTTAAACTCACAAGTTGCAACAACCAGTGAAGCTGTTGTTCTGCGAGTTGGCACAGTGGTTTTGAAAAGAACTGCTGTCGTCACTGGTGGGTGGGGGGGTACATAGCTAACCTTATTCGACTAGTAGTCAACCAACATTAAATAAATGTTTGTTTTTTTTCTGTGTCAAACTACCAAACTGAATAGTGCTGCTAGCTACGATAGCTGCCTCATGTTGACGCTGAGCCGTTGTGGCTGCAGGAAGGTTGTAAGAAGTTGTAATTGATCAGTGATTGGTTAATCTGGCCAAAGCTCCACCCCCTTTTTTCGGCGGGAAAAGCAGCGTGCACTTGTTCCGATGGTTGTTTACAGGTTCGGAGTGTGGAGGTGAGACGAGGGGATGAGGGCGAGGTTGGGAGGCTCGGATTGGTCGACAGACTAGACAGCCTCTGCTCCTTAGATGCTGATTGGACGGTGCAGTCAGGAGACGAGGAAGGTGTAGACAGACAGCGGTTCTATTTGCACCGATTGGACGAGGCATGGCTGGTAGTGGCTCCACGTTTTGAGTTCTATCCCAGTAAAGGAGCCTGGTCTCCACGATGAACGAAAGACCTTCGTCATCGCAGTCCGTCGACCGCTGGCGACGACGCACAGAAGCAAGAAATGGACACAAAGTGGTGGGGTAGTGATTGAACTGGGGGTGGAGGGGGTGAGAGAAGGCGATGGGGAGGAGGACATTGGACATGGCGCCGCTGTGCTCTTATAGGCTTATAGTCTTCTCCTGAGTGTTGGCAAGGCGGCGCAGGCTGGCGCTGGAGTAACCCTCGTCACTGCAGCTGCTCCTTAGGCTGCCTCGCTCGTCTGAGTCGCTCACGCTGCTGGTGCTCCATTCCAGGTCTCCCAGCAGGTAGTCCGTACCTTCCACGTCCACATCCACGTCCACGTCCACGTCCACATCCACATCCACATCCAGCTCTTCTGAAAGTCAAGCGTTCAGAAATAATGATAAGTGCATCATCAGTACTTTACTGGTTGCTGTGTGTGTGTGTGTGTGTGTGTGTGTGTACCTTGGTCAGAGTCGGATTTGTCCGATGAGAAGGTGGAGCCCATGCTATCCATGCGCGTGCGCTCCACTCCCAGCTGCTCCAGTCGTCTGCGCAGGTGCCTCTGCTCCCGCTGAAGCTGATCGATTGCATGCTGTGCTTTACGCTCACTGTCCTCCAACCTCTACACACACACACACACACACACAGTACTATAAAATATGCCAAAAATCTTCCGACTTTGAAGTATAAACTTCATGTCGGACTAAGAAAACTTCTGTAGTCCATCAATAGGTGGCGCACAACACATTTAAGGTGGTTGCTAAGTGTTTAAAAGAAGAACCACACAAGCACATACACACCTTGATGTGATCCTTGGCCTTCATTAGTAGGCTGAGGGTGGTGTGCCGGTTGGTGTCTGGTCCCAGAGGCACCATGGACTTCAAGCGTTCCAAACATAGTCGTAGATGTGCCCGTCTGGGAGAGAGAGAAAGAGAGACAGAGAGAGGTGAATAATCATCCGAAGTACACACATTGAACACTAGGGAACCTGGTTCTGTGGAACTGAGCTGCTGTGAATGTGGACTGCTGATTTAATTTAGGGGTTTACAGATCCTGCACTGAGCATCTTTCCTTCGTGTTGATCGTTCATGTGAGAGGATCTTTCCAGGTCACATGCGGACGAGGATGTCCATGAATGCGTCAGGCGTCTGAAACTGCGGCTCTGTAATGACGCTGCTGCTTATGGGATGTTGTTTCAGTGCACAGTCTGTTTCTATGGCATGATTTCTGTCTCTTTGGAGAATATGAGCTGTCATCTGGGGGTGATGCAACGCTGCGGGGGTAAATATACAACCACGAAAACCTTCAAACATAACACTACGAAGAACTCAAACGAAGGAGAAAATGAGGCACTATATAATAATAATATCTTACATCTTTTTCATGATAAGATTTAATAATAATTAACACTTCAACCGGGCGGCAGGGTGGCTAAGTGGTTAGCACATTCGCCTCTTGGTTCGAATCCCTATCTGGTTGGAGTTTGCATGTTCTCCCCGTGTCTGCTTGGGTTTCCTCCCACATTCCAAAAACATAAAGGTAAATTGAATGCTCTAAATTGCCCTGTATAGTGTGTGTGTGTGTGACTGTGTGAGTGAGTGTGTGTCCAGCGATGGATTGGTGCCCTGTCCTGGGTGTATCTGCCCAGCGCCCGAGATGTTCTCTCCTGGATGGGCATGGGGAACCCACCCCCCGCGACCCTCATAAAGGAATAAGCGGAAGACAATTGATGGATGAATGAATGATAAATGTGATAAAACCGCCATCTTTAGAGAAATTCTTTGTGTACACATACAGGAACACATACAGAACCTTGTGGCAATATTATAGGGACGGCCCTTTCCTGCAGAATCACTATACAGCGGAGCAGAACGCAAGGGCTTAAAAAAGACGGTAAACTGAGGTTTTAGAGGTCTGTTAGTGGTCTGGCACAAAACCCCCAAAGTAACCTCAATAAAAAGTTCTTTAATAAAGTTTAAATGTGTTTGAAAGCAGCAGTGTGTTAGAATCATTACGCGCGCCACAGATGGCAACAATACATAATACAATACAATACATGCTAAATACATAAACGCCGCGATACACTTAATATATCTCCTGCTCCATTTACAGGATTTTTTATAAAGCATCTTAACACTGAGCAGAAACCCAGTCTGAGCGCGGAGCTGTTAACGCAGCGGTTTGTAACTGATGGGAACAAGCGCAGGTTAGCGGGAAGTAAAATGGCGATCGTCCTTCATTTACAGAGCCGAGCGTTTTATTGGGCCTTCATGGCCAGAACAATTGGAATAACAGTCCAAGGTCGTTACAGCACATCAAAGTTACTTTGTGTTTCTAATGCGCTCCGTGTCGCTCAGCCTGAATAAACGTCGGCCCGCTGGTTTGCCGAGAGTCAGCATGTTCTCTCCCCTCTGGCCTCCGCACTGTAAATCTCCATCGCTTTCACGGCGAGCGGGCCGCAAATCTGGAATTATTACGACTTTGACCATGGTGTCTCTGTTAGGACTGTGATACACCTCAGTTGGTAAATCTGCCGTGGAACCTTCCCGGAACTATAAATAAGGACAAGAAACAGGACAAAGCGCTTTGTAAATCCTATTTAAGTTGAAATTTCTGTACGTTTAATAAAGCTCAGGTGATAGAGATCACTAAAAGCACACGCTATTTTGCTTATAGACCCCTATACATCTTGTCCCATGTACACTGCTCAAAAAAATAAAGGGAACACTTAAACAACACAATGTAACTCCAAGTAAACCACACTTGTGTGAAACCAACCTGTCCAGT
>JAOUQT010000025.1:487533-516848 GCA_025769995.1 Xyliphius kryptos
ACAAGATAAGACCCACATGAAGACGGGGAGAACATGCAAACTCCACACAGAAATTTCCCGAGTTGCCCCACCCAGGGGATCTTCTTGCTGTGAGGCCACAACACTATCCACTGTGCCTATAAAGTACATATGGATGGATATTAATAAATGGAATTTTGTTGACCGAATGTTATAAATGCCCTGGATTCATATACTGGATTGTTGTGCTTGTTTTCATTCCATCATACAGTATCTACACTTGAGTTACATGTATGGTTTGATTATGTAAAGTAACTGTGGATTCACGTGTGTATCCCCAACTTTACAATTGTGAAGAAAATTAAAACTCTTCCTATGTTGTTCAGGTTAATGGTGTATTTGAATACTTTAGATTAATGTCTCTTTTTGATGCTTATGTATTTGATAGTGACTGGAGCATTGCAAGAATCAAATAGGGATTCCTCTGCTCTTATCAGGTTGAAGCTAGTAGTGTGGGTGTGTCCTTTTGTAGCATATGCAATACAATCTGTGGGCTTTTGCATCTTTTGGATAAATTTTTTGGGCAGGTCTTCCCATTTGTAAAAAATGATGGCTGCATATTTCACAAATACATTGGGACATTGTTTAACGAGCTTGTTGTCAAATAGAGAGTTTGATTCCAGGTGTTTAGCACAACCCTAGATAGGGTTATGGAATGTGCTGATTGGAGTCCACTGACTGGGCTTTACTTATTCCCCAGCTAGGTGTTCAGTTTTTTTGTTAGTTAAAATTATATAGATATATCTATAGATAAATAGATATAATTAGTACTTGTATGACACAGCATGATAGAATTATTAACCAATACGAGAAAGGCAATTGTGTTTTTTTTTTTTTTTAATTTCATTTTAATTTTAAAGAACATAAAACGGTATTGTGGGTTTTCCCACATACACTATGTATTCACATAATACATCAAACAGCTACAAGGAGAGACCAAACAAAAGAACACCTTTAAAAAAATAAAAACATACTGCATACTTGACATGTAACAACAGAACCAATAGCAATTTTTAACTAATAGGAATGTAGCTGCCAGTTATTTTTTAATCATTATTTAATAAGTAAAATTGGGCATGGTCATGATTTTGATGATGAGTGCTGAAAGGGTGGGGACAAAAAAAACATTTGCGCTTGAGTGTTTGTGTGAGAAAGGAATGCCTTGGTAAAATCAAGAGAATAAAAATGGTTTAACAGTCTTTTCATCTCCAAAAATACAAGCTTAATTTTTCTACCTGTATAATATCACTGAGTCTCGAGGTCTGTTCCAAGTACCATTTTCTGTTGTCTGGGATAAAAAAAAGATAGAGAACTGCCAAACATCTGAGTGCTTTTAAAAATCATGATCATCATAAGCATCTTTAAACATGACTGAGTGAGGAAAGTTTGAATAAGCAGTCAGCACCATAGATGTTTCCGATACACTAAACCAAGACAATGGCTCGTTATAAAGAGTTTGACAACACATTTGCTGTGCTCTGCATGTCAACAGTGACCTCTACTGGTAGCACCATTATTACAATTTTTACATTTGTCAAATATGAACAAGTGGCTTTAAGAAAACACAAACCTGAAACACAATTATCTAAAAAGAGCTTCGAACCCTAAGAAGAAATTACATTTATGAAACCTGATAAGATTAAATCACATGTCCTATTGAAAATCTGGTAGAGTGCAAGACTTATGCACAGCCTTTCACTTAAATAAGGGCTTTTAAATAGGAAATTATTTAATATGAATTTTAGCATGGATTGGATCATGACACATGATACCATCCTGTAAAAACCCTCAGTTGTGTGTTGAGGTTTTTTCTCAAGTCTGTCTGGGTTATGTGTTAAATGAAGCTGCTATAGGTGCTTGTTTAGAGGTATCGGTCTAAGTACAGTACTTATTAAAAAGAACAGCAGTATACTAAGTACAGAGGATACACAGCAGGGCCCATAAGTACTGACCAGGACCAGCATTCTTCCTAGTATTGTGGGCTTAACATGCTGACAACTAAAAATGAAATCATTCATGATTTATTCCTCACCAGTTAAATAATCTTACCTAAATATTTAATTATTTACATTTCTCTCCCAATAAAATTCCATAAAAAAAAAATTAGGATTCAAGTTGTCAATATTCCGGTATCATCATTTTCCTCCTTAAAATCAAGGTTAAAAGTGCTTTTATAAAATCTTTTCTATTTACAATTTGTTTAAAATGAAACAAAACAATTACAGCAAGCACATTAACAATAATCATCATAATCATTATAATGTAATAAATAAAAAAAATAGATAAGTATGTGGATGCAGGCCAGAGACCTACGGACTCTAAAGCCCATGAATTAGTGGCATGTTGTGACTGGGGTATGTCTCAACATGAGGTAAAGAGCTAGAGGACAGCTTCAAAAGCACCATAATGATCTGTAAGCACCAAGAAGCCTACTACCCTTTGTAAACCACTTGCAGCCCTTCAGCTTTTCCCACTTTTACACTTAACAGATAACTACTGTAGAACCAAAGCACCTAAATTTCAGTTGTTATTGGGAGAAAAGCTGTCAGGGAAAAAGCAGACAAAGAGGCATGGAAAGACTAGTAAATAGCACCAACCCCCTCCAATGGTTTCAGTTTAACCAAAGCATCAACCTTATATCAAGCTACCTCACATTTGACGTACAGTTTTCCAGACGTTTACAGTTTACAATTCCTAAATGTCTAAGCAGGTCCCAGTGTAGGTCATCTATAGGGTGAACCAAACTGCAATAGCACCTCAGAGTGAACTGCTGTTCCATGGACAGGAAGTAGATACTGCACCATGAAGAAATGAGTCAGCACCGACTGGTTGATAATGATACCTCAGGAAATGACATCTAAGGTCAGCTGCTCGTTTAACTCAGACTTTTTTTGCTTTTGGAGAGCACCTTGGTCTGTTGACAGCTGCCATGATGATGGCAAATGACAGCTAAGACAGAAATAAGCACCACTGGATCAGGCTGAGTGTTCATAAGCGGCATCAAGTAGAAAGACCAGCACTGGTGCCACCGATTCCAATACTTATATTGGTCAAACGGTGTGACTGTAAAATGGACCTAGCTAACTTGTCCTTCCTCAGAGTGTCTTGCTTAGTTGTTCGCAGTGTTGTAAAGGTGCTGTTTTATAGGGGGTTGATGGATTAAAAAAAATGCAAAATTCATTCAGCTTCACACATTCATATAGAACAAGCCAGAGTGCTGGCGATAAGATTGTTCTTCATGTTGGGCTTAAAACAATCATAATCGTGAGGCTAAGGGAAAACATTAATTCATTCATTCATTATCTTCGCCTAATCCACACAGGGTTGCAGGGGGGAAACAATAAAATTAAAATAAAAAATAGTCATCTTCATAATATAATAACAATACCTGTAATATCATTAACAATAAGCTTAGCAATCATAATATAGATGATAGAAATAATATTTGAATCAATAAAATTCACTTAGGGAGGGTAAATTATGGAATCCCTTCCATTTTGTAGAGAACAAGAGCACCATAGGCAGCATGTTAAGTTGGGGGACTCCCAAACTGCCACCAAAACTTGAGGTAAAAAAAGTAAGTGTTGTCTGTTCATCCACCATCTCTGGTTGGCCTGGGTGAGTATGGCCATAGGGACAGTAAGATTTACATATTCAGTTTCTTCCCAAGTCTCTCATTCCATTCTTGAAGAGGTCACATAAAGCAATTGTAGGGCCCTGTGACCCGAGTGAAGGCGTAGGGTGAGGCTGTGACTATGGTGGTGGTGTGCTGTGTGGGGGCTAGCCGTGTTACCCCTTCCCGCTTGTTCTTGGCTGGCTCAGAGGTGGAACCCAGTATTCCATCAGCCCACTTTCGTTTCTTGGCATATGCTTTAATGTCTTCTTGGTTAAGTCCAAGAAGAGCTGCCTCTTGTTGCCTCTGCCTTGCTCTCTCAGCCAGCAGCTTCATTTTAGATTCCCACAACGCCAATCCATGACGGGGCTGATTCAAATTTTTATGCTGGTAAAACACCAGGGAGATGCGGCTTGGGTGGGTGCGGTCTGGCCTTTTTAAGGGTGTGGTTGCATGTAGCTCCCGTTTGGCACATTCTATGAGAATGGAGCCATGTCCAGGTGCCACTGCTACTCCTCCAATGTTTGGGTCCAGAAAATTGTGCTCACTGTCTGACCACACCTCCTCCTCTTCAGGGTCTCGTTCACTTTCCGCCTCACTTTCCCAGCATGCCTGACCGTCTTTCTGCAGTGCATCTGGAAACAGACGACCCTCTGGAGCAGGGGATGGATTGCTTCCTGCTGCAGAGGCACCTCCAGATTTCCATACCTTCTCTTGTAGGTCCATTGGAGTAGAGCCTCGGATCTCTGCTGCCTGAGCCAGCATGTTGTCTGGGAAACCTCTAATAGGGGTTCCCTGTCTGTATTCCCCATGGCCATAACCCGAGGATCCTGGTGGGCCCCAAGCCTTGGGTGGTGGCCTGGAGGAAGGAGTGCCCCAGTGTGGTGGGGCACATTGGTGAGGGGAAGGATTTGAAGATTGGCCTGTCTTAAGACCTGGAGACAGATCAGGGGAGGCTACTGAAGTACCAGGATATGAGTGCCATTGCTGCTGCTGCTGGGCATATCTGGAATGTTGAAGTTGGCTGTGGTGCTGCTGGTGGAGCCGCTGATTTTCTGGAGTGCAGGGTAAATGAGCTTGTCCTTGTCTGATATTCCCATCCCAGCCCTTGGATGCTAAACTGCAATTAGGTGTGCGCCCTTGCCATGTATCAGGTTGTGGGTTGACACTGGGTGTTACAGGGCAACTTCTGATTTTCCCATCAGTTCTGCTCTCATATAGAGGTACATCCATGGGCTCCTGCTTGATTGGTGTGACACAGTGCATCTGATCTGGAGGTGCGGATGGGGCACATTTAGGTGGTGCTGGAGATTCAGAAAGCTCAGGCCGGTGTTGATGGCTGTGTTTGGCCATTTCAACCCCTTGTTGGCAGTGGTGTTCAGCATGGTTTGGTACCTGCCTAGCCTGAAGACTTTGGATATTGGAATTCTGTTCTTCGCCAGTGTTGCTATGAGATTTATAGCCCAAGGACTCAGGGGGGAAAAGGCCTTTCTGAGCATAGTTGTAATAATTGTGGGGAATCCCTTGGAGGTTTGGATGAAAGCCATTGATTGGTTTAGAAGACTGGCTGTTGGAAGGCAGACTACCTCTTGCATAGGGACCATTATAAGAAGAGTAGGCACCTTTCATATTATATGAGTCAGGAAAAATGTTGGCATGTCCAAGGGGTGGGTATCCTTCAAAGGCTCCATTACTAGCTTGTAAGTGGTCAACCAATTCTTTTTTAATAATGGGCTTCACCTCTTGTTGTGGAATTGCTGAATGAAGAAAATAATGAGCATAAAGAATTAACTTAATAATGAGAAACTAAAAAGCAATTTAGATACAGATACAAAATCATTATGGAAAACAACTATAGTACATAGACTTTGCAAATAATATTCAGTATTTGTTTAATACTTTATTATACAACACAGGAGGTGTCATCTCATCTCACCTTTATTGCCTTGCTGAGAAACATCTTTCTTTATTGTCTTTTCTGGTGTTTCTGACAGATGCTGTTTCTTGTTCTTTTTCTCGGAAGCAGCTTTCTTGGCTTCTAGCCGCCGCTGACGGCAGGACTTGGCAGGCTCTGATAGCTTCCGGACCTCTCTGCGAAACTTGTTGAGCACCTGGATTGCGCCATTCTGCATCTTCAGGCGTTGGTTCTCTTCACTACCAAACTCATCAGTCAAAGAAATCTTATAAAGCGGAAGCACATGAAGCTGTTCATCCTCAGGGATTACACCCACTGCCCGATTGTCCTCTTTTGTAAGAGTGCAAACCTGAATACAAGAAATTATTCCAGTCAACAAAAAATTAACATCATTGTGCATTAGCTATTTTGTGTCATTTGAAAATTGAGACAAACAGAAACATAACTGAAGAGAAACCCCACAGGATAAATATGTCAAGTCTACAAAGTCCTGATTTACACACCCACACACCACACTTACCACAGTACAGCCATTATGGAGGTTATGTTGGTCTTTGTGAGCATGGGCACAGAAGTCCATGCATGCTGTTATGCCAGAAAAAGGCCTTCCTTCTTGGAGCCCCAGTCGACAATCCGGTGCTGCTTTCTCAGTTGCACACTGTAAAAAACAGTACACAATTATTTTGAAAATGGGCCTGCACACAATCTTTACTCTCCATTATCTTTCTGTCTCAAGAATGTTTTAAAATCACTGTCTGTGCTCTATTTATCAGTGAAATAACATCATCATTTACCAGAAGCATTTAACAGACAATGGTGTGGTTCAGCTTTAGGAGCATCCTCCTTTTCAGTATATAACACAATATCTTACTTTGTACAGCAAGCTCTGTCTAATTATACACAACAATTGAGTCAGCTCCTCGAGCTCAGGACAATGGAACACATCTGTGTATACTTCATACATATTTATGGTTAAGTTAGAAAAAGTACGTATTCCCCTAAGAGGAATATTAGTGAAATGTGGCAACTCCTACCTGGTTTTGGTATGCCTGAGGGGCCAGCTGCTTATATACAGGTGCCACTCTAGTGGCCAAGTCCTGGAAGTTATCCCTGAGAATCTCTTCCTGTGGAATACAAAAGGCCATAACACTTGTTTTCAGATGTTTTGGGGCACCTGCGATACAGCATAGACTTGTAACGGAAAAATTAAAATAAATTTAAGATTTATTTATTTTATGATAAAATGTAAATATTGTTTATTATTTATTAAGATCACGTTAAAAGATAAAACACGGTAAACATCTTTGGTTGTATGTGTAATGGAAGCTGTTGGCATTTTCAATTACAAACTCCAATTTCATAAAAGCTTTCCACTTTCTATAAATTCAGTACAAATGAGAAATTGTATTCAGATGAGAAAAGTATTTCAGTGTTTTTTTTTCTAAAAAAACTCATTTTTAGGGATGTAAAAAATAATTGATCTGAATCGGAAATCTGCTGTTGACTTGTGTTAATACATCAGTACGTGAACCCCTGAATCAGTCCATTTGTAGTCGTACTGCATCTCTCTCCCTCTCTCTCTCTCCTCGCTCTGATTAAGTCTTGCTATACTCTAGACAAAACCGTCGTTGCAAAGAATACAAAGTTTCATTCCAGTACACAGATAGTACAACAAACCTCAACATTCACTTGGTGAGACGGGTCGCTAGCACCACTAGCCAAAGACACGGCAGGACAAAAACAAACATACAGGGCTTCTTCCAGCCAAAACCCGTCGACAATTTGGCTAGAGCCAAGGTGATAATGGCTTGAAAACCTTTTTTTTTTTTCAGATAAACAAGAAACTATTGTATTCTTTTATACTCGATTATAGTGAACTGTAAATGATATAGTGAGTTATTGTGTTGTAAAAAAAAACTAATGTGCCACCTGCAACACTTACGACTTACGATTACACAACACTATCCTTGAAGGTTCCTCAACTGGCATTTCAAGTGGCTACAGATGAGGTCATCAAGATTCAAGAGTATCAAGAGTATAAAAGAAGCACCCATCAAAAGCCTAGTTTTTGCAAGCAAAGTTGGGTTGTGCTTCACCACTTTGTGTTAAACCGACAGTCGGTTGAAAAACAACGTTTCTCAGTACAAGATGCACTATCATTCACCAGCTATAGCTTATAATTTTATGAAAGTGCTAATGACTGCCTGCAATCCAGATCTGTTCTCCTCTGTCCTAGTGGGTTTTCTCTGTTGCCCATATTGTGTGAATATGTGTGTGTTTCTCCGTGACAATGACTAGGATTAAGCGGGTATAGTAAATGAATTAATTCTAAAATAATTAAAAAAGTATAATTAAAGACAGGTCTGTGTGGAAACTTCACGTGAAGTTTTAAAGTGAATGAACAAACTAGAGATGTCAGTTTTTATTGTATTTTTAGGAATTGTCCAAACTGGACAATTGTCTCATAAACGGCTTTTGTTATTTACATAGAAATACAAGATGTGCACTACATGCATCAATTCAGTTGGCCTTTGATCATAGTATTTCTTTAACCTACCTAGTACCATGTGATCATAGTACAGTACTTCAGGTCTGTAAAGAACAATGTAAAGAAACTGTTTTAATTTAGGTACAGACACTAACCTCTTCGGGGTGCTCCCCCTGCAGTCTGAATTTGCGGGGGGTTTTGCTGCGGGCATATTTACAACCGTTGAAATACATGCTCCAAGAACACCCAAAAGAAAACGAAGCACCACATGTCTCTGGGTCTTTTCCCTGGCATGCACAAGTACGGCTGTGGAATACAAAGCTGCATTTTAGAATGCACTCAAAGAATAGTGGAGGTTCAAGATAAGGCGGAGATATATCAATATTGCCACACAAAGCATAAACATTTTTATAAATTAAAGTATATTTATTTCAAGCACATTGTTTTTTAAAGACTGTTTAAAAAGGTGGTGAAGCAAACTTTTAATTCTCACTCACTCTTCATTAAGGCCACAACGGCGGCTGGTGGCGTTGCCGAATTTAGTTATAGTCTCAGTGACCTCTCGATAAAGTTTATCACCAATAGCCTTAGGGATTCCCTCCCATGCTAGGATGACAACGATGATGACAGCAGTGGCACAGTGATGCCCGACCCGTTGCCGCACCAGGCATAACAACTTCTCTTTCTCACTGCTCCGTCGAATCACCTGCAGGGGGCAGACATTGAGAGAACAAAGACAAAATCACTGATTAAATGCACTCACTTTTAAACAGTTCCATAAATCAGTTTAGAAACTTTTGTAAAATTTAGCCACGAAATGTCAAATATATATCAGAAATTTATTTCTAGGCAGCATTTTTAAAGGTTAAAAAATCTAAGGAGCACACATGCTCATTCTGATTAAACGTCTGCCACATTAAAGCCTAAATTAAATATGATTGCAATATACTGTAAGTTATGATTTATTTGGGCTGCAACAATATTTTAAAAAAAAAGCAAAAACAAAAGATAAATTATCCTCCATCCAGAATAGTTTTTGTCTCAGAATTTAGTTTGAGCAAAATGTTATGTATATATTAAATGCACTATGTAAAAGCAATAATGCATTTTTATAACATTCTCAAATACTGTGTACATTTATCCATTTTTGTTGTGAACAGAATAGTGTTGAAAAAACGATCGATATATTCTTACAGATGAATACTGAACATTCTGAAACTGTACTATATTCGCTTCTCTCAGTATCGAATCTATTCATCTTAAATGCACCTTTTTGGTCCGTCCAAGCTTCCGTAGCGCACAGAGCAGTAATCGTAAAGGAGGCTAACGTGAAAACAGTGTCTTCATAGACCATCTTGATAAACAAGGAATCATCTAGGTTGGATGATTCTAATACACAATCTCTTAATGTGTGAACATGTGACTGTTCTGTAGTTCTGATTACTTTGGTGTTAATCATTTTTTTGTAAAGAGACAAATGTATTTTTTTAATTCATATTTAACTTTTGTTTTACATCTGTATGTTTATCATATAAACTTTCTGGCAGGAAAGAATAGGCTATTAAAAAGTGCATTATTAAAGCACAAGAAGGGGATGATTAGATACAATTCTATACACATCATATTATTGTCTATTTAATATATTTAATATGCATTATTCTGTAATAAATAAATAAAAAGTAGTTCTAGCTTTAAAAGTTAAATAAGCAATGTGACTCTGTCTTTGGTATCGTAATAGTATCGAAATTTCAATATTTTTCAAAGTATCGTATCGAAGTTGTATTTCTTAGTATCGTGACAACACTAGAACGGAATAAAAATGCTTTCTGGAGGCATTTGCCAAAAATCTACTAATGCATATATAAAAATGTAAAATGTCATTTTTTTGCCGTAGTATTAGAAATTCTCTTTACAGAAACGCACTGGCCCAACTGTTTCAGCATTACAGTGCTGAAAAGACATGGTATTTCAAGGCTGGTCACTGATTCTAACCCAACTAATAATAATAATTAGTAATAACTAATAATAATAATATGGGAAGAGAAGAAGAAAAAAGCTCCGTCACCGAAGCTACAGAGTTTAGCTGGTAGGACCGGTCTAAGTGAACATGCAGGTGTATATGGAAGAAGGAGGTCTGACAGGTGGACACCTTTGGGGAAAAATAGGAAAGCCGACTACAGTACTGGCACCTTGTCCTGGCTACTTATAGTGCCTGAATATGCTGATCTTTTAAAAAATCTAATGAAAAGACTTTGCAGAGGGTGGAGGTTATTATAAAGCAATAATTGAATGTTTACCAAGCGTATGTTTGTGTAATTGGTCAGTTGTTGTTGTCACAATATCTTGTATGTGCCTGAGAGCTATAATAAAAAAGACTGCAGCCTACAACAATATTTGTCTGGCTTGACTTGGCAACCACAAGGGGGCGTCATAGGGCTGCTGTGATTTGCACTTCCATCACACAGCAAGAAGATCCAGGGTTTGATTCCCTATTAGTGTTACATAGACTCTTTTATTTAAGTAGGGTTTCCTCCAGGTGCTCATGTCTCCTCCCACATTCCAAAATATATGCTTTAGGCTAATCAGGGTTTCTAAACTGCCCTTAGTGTCAGAGAATGGGACAGTGTGTGCGCCTTGGTAGAGAAGAGTATGCAAATATAACTATGCAAATGCTAGTATGGAAATAGACATTAGGAAAAGACATTGCTGTAAATACATTTCCACAGGTTTGTGATGTTAGGTTTACAATGTTACCAAAGTGAATCATCTCACAATTGTCGATGTTGTAATGTTACGGTATTCCTCTGATCTAGCAGATAAAGTATCTGTCCTCTGGGCTCTTTATGAATAACGTGTCAAATGCATTGCGGAGTGTGTTACTGTCGGTTTGTTTCTTCAGACACACTGTAAACCCTGCTGCTAAATCAATCAGCCATTTACAGTTATACCAGTTAAACACTGGTGGGCTGCTACTGGAGTACAACATTTCACACTTACCCATTTAGCAATAGGACATCCCTGCGAGCTCTTGCCTTCTCTTCCTGTGTATACTACCTTCTCTATACGAACAGCTTCACCCTTCTCTCCAAACCTGTGGTGATGAACACAAAACAAGTGTTTACTTTAAATTGCATCCATGGCTATTTTAGAGGTAGCTTCCAGAGTGGGGGCTGGTGGTCGGGAGTGGCGAAGACCGTTATTATGAATGACTACAGACAATTAACAAATGATATTGATAGTGAGCTGAAAATGATCAGCGTTTTAGCCTTCAATTGAAGCTCTATAATTTGTTTTGGATTTTCTGTGCAGGATCTGTGTGATATGCTGTAATATAGTAGTACTACGTGTTGCAAAAGCTAGACTGAATATCTTTTAAACTAACTAAGCGGTCATTTTATAAGGAACACACGGCAGGTGGCATATGAGGACTTGATAAAGTGTGCCAATTGGTGATTACATCACAGTCGGCTCTGATGTAAGGCGTTAATCTGTGTACTGCACAGCAGAAGGCATCAGTTACCGCCTGTGGGCAAACAGTGCGACAGACTAGATAGTGGGAGCTTGGAGGTGTGAGCAAGCATGGTTAGCTTGAGTATGACCCATGAGCTACCCACTGCACCACGGGTGTTACTAATCCAGTGTTTGTGGAAAAACATCACTTTGTTTCTTCATGTCTTGGTCCAAAGAAACGCACCAGAACTACATTACAGAGCTGAATATTTTCCATGTGTCTGTCTGCACACCATGTAGTTGTGTATGTAGTTGTGGGACAATAGCATTTGCATGCATGACTGGTACACGTGTGCATGTAAGTGAATGAATATGAAGTCCACCCATCTGCATTTTCGGAGCATAATGGACAGCATCAATGAGGTTTAACACACACCCACCATGTATTCACTTACAATCACATACTTCAGTGGAGATGGATCAAGCTCCATGGGGTGGCCCTAGCTGGGTCAGAGGTCACGTCAGGATCAGCTTAGGGTCTAAAATGTCGGGATCTTGTGCCTACCCCCTTTTTCAAAAGCCATTTGCCAGTTTGGCCCTTTGTGGTCCGTGCTTCTCAGCTTGGCATTAATTGTTTAATTGAATATTGAAATAGATGTACATTATGTGGACTCTCTACTTTTTCTCTCTCTCTTCCTCTTTCCCTTTCTCTTTCCTCTCCCATCTGGATCTGCTGTCTGTGATTATTTCCTCTTTACTCCTGTTGCATTATGGGTCAGGGATTCTCTAGGGATGGGATCACTTAGAAGCTCCAGGATGGAGGAGGGGAGGGTGACAAAGAGCAGCAGGAGGAAGTGAGGAAGTACTGAAGCAAAGTAAATACAAATGGAGAAGTGAAATTTTTATCCACCACTCTGTAAGATTCTTGTGCCCGGATCTTCTAGCAGCTCTTGGTGCTCAGACCAAAAAAAAACAGACAGAAAGGGAAGTAGTAAAGCAAATTATATGCAGACAGGAATGTGTTTCCTCTTGTTAAAAGTTAGTTGCTGCCTTACAAAATGTCAGAGTCAGTGTAGGACTGGAAATAAAAATGGTATCATTTGGTCTGATCTTGTGAGTTTTGATGGATCACGTCCATAAATTGCAATAATGATAATGCAGTAAATTTATGGAATCCATTTTTTTAAGTATTAGCAAAATGTCCGCATTGACAATGTACTGCAGTGCAGGAATTATGTATGTAGTTTATACTAGTATTCTAGCATATGAGCAAAGCGCTTAATATTCTTCTCGGTATCCATTTTATCAATATGACACTATACATAATAGATGAACATTAATACCAGCTGACCCCCTGCAATATCATGTTCACCCACAGATGGAGACAAGGAAGGGCATATCAGTGTTACTGTGGTTAGACTAGAGTTTCTCACCTGTTCTCCATAAGCTCTCTTACTGAAGCCACGGTTGGCCCTGATCCTAAATGATTGTAGTACGGGCCTTCTTCTTTCTCTATGATTTGTTCTGTGGGACATACAGATAGTCGAAGAGAGTGTAAGAGAGAATGAACGCAGAAAACATTATTTTCTCTTCATTCACACACATACTGTATATTATACTTCTAAATGTAGATGAATGTGTTATAGCTGATGAGAGCAACAAGAGCTAGACACACCCTGCTGTCAAAGTAGCTTTTGGATGGTATTGAAAAGAGACTTTAATGTCGAGTTTGGCAAGGAGCACCGAAGCACTGAGTCATTGTGTGTGTGTGTGTTCGCATATGAGAGCGAACACTTGGAGCCAAGGGAATTTAAGGTCACATTCCATTTTGGGTGTTAGTAGTAAGGGAGGTGGGGGTCAGTTGTAGGAAGTGACATGTAGAAATAAAACAGAAACATGTGTGAGGGATGACATAATAATGGGATGGATGGATGAATGGGTAGATGGATAGTGACTGTGTGTGTGTGTGTAGAGTGGTTTAACTAGGGAGATTGGTTGCCGGGTGACCTTATTTTTCTGGTGGCAGAAATAAGCCAACCACCGTTTAGCTTCAGCTTATATTATATTCAAAAATGTCGTCTTTTTAAATGGAGTATAATATTTTTGAAGAGACTTTCTCTCAGATGACTATATGGTCACATTATACATATATATACGTGTGTGTGTGTGTGTGTGAGCACAGGTTCTTTGTCAGTTTCTTTGTACCTAGCCCCAAAAAGAGGCACTTCAGCCAGGAAACATGAGAGGGATCCATGAGAGGGAACTATGCATTCTCATACTGTACGGCCTGGACAATTGTGCAAAGGAGAATCTATTGTAATCATTTCAACCTGCATAAACTTACATACAAACGCTGTCTGGGGCAAGTAGGCAGCAAGTGCAAGGTCTGAATTATTTCATACTGCTTATCGCAATTTCACAGTATTTCACAGTTATCACAATAAATTATTTATGATAAAGTTTATTAAAACCAAAACAAAAGGCACTGTTTTTAGTATTTAATCTTCAAGTACAATTTATCAGATATGGCTGAGTTACATTTAAAAACCAAGGCTGTAGGATACTTACCCATACAGTCACAAGTCTCTTCCTGAGTATCCTTCATAGGTGTATCGAGAAGGTTCTTGGTTGGGGTATCTAAGTAGCGTAGGGGAGATTCTAGAAAACCCTTTAGTGAAGGGGAAGAGGTTAAAATATCTTTTGTGGGTGTATCTGTATTCTCTCCCGCAGTGGAGAAATGGCCAGTTGTGGAAAGCACTGTCACACCACCCGATGATTCAATCTTCATGCGTTTGGTTGGAGGTGAGCTGGTTGTAGTGAAGGGGTTCACAAGGATTTTGTGATGTTGCTGCTGCAGATAAGCTTCTGTTGCCAGAGACAGTAGTTGATTTGAGGGCTTAGCTTCGCAATCTTCAGCTTCTTGTTTTATGGCAGAAAGCTGGCTGGTGGAAATGGATGTCTCTCCATTCTGTCCCTCAGCTTTCAGACTGGGGTCTGGCTCCTTTGTTGGGACAATTTTGTTGAGTTTATCTATTGATGATGTCTGGAATATTTCACGAGAAGCAAAACTCTGCTCTTGAACATCTGTGACAGGGGCAGATGTGTCCCCAAATTCTTCCTCAAATTGACGAATCAGATCCTCAAATTTTGGATCCAAGGCATTGAGGCCACATAGAGGTGGAGTGGACTGAGATGCAGTTGTCCGACTTGTGGATGTGGTGGTCTCTGTACTCTCAGCTGCTATGGTTGTGTCTGAGTTAGACAGTCCATCCTGCACTGGGAGCCCAGAGATATTAGGATGACTGGAAGCCAGGGGTGTGTTGCCAGATATGGGCCTACTACTGCTGTTTAAATTTGATTCCTGAGATTGAGCTGGGGCTGCTTGGCTCACTTCCACCTGAGAGGAGGTGTATGGGGGTAGACAGGGAGGTAGTGTAGCCTCCATGACAGGTAGAGATGATGAAAGTCGGGATAAGGATGTACTTGCTGACATGCTTGGTTTGTGTATTGTAATTTTACTCTGGGGGAGAAAGAGTGGCAGAGAAGCCTTTTGCTTGGTCTTTTTAATCACAATCTGTTTAGGTTTTGGAAGAGGTGGGCCCAGTGCGCCTATCAGTCCCATAACAGGCTGCTTGACAAGAGGAGAACTTTGTGTATTCTTTTTCTTCTTAGGTTCCTTGGTTTCCTGTTTGATGGTTAGAGCACTCTCTGATGTAGACTGTGGCCACCATTTACGAAGCGTCTGACATGTCATTGGTGCTTTCAGATCGAAAGTTTGCGGACCAGTAAAAAGGTTACGTTTATGATGAAGGTGCTGTTGCAGTGCAGTCTGAGTTGTGTACCTAATTGATTGGCCTTGAAACTGCTGCTGATTATTTACCATTCGATATTGGCCCATTGCTGCAGCCATGTCGCATGGGTAGTCCCCATTGTTGAGCTCCTGTTTGACATGAGAGAGCATTGCTTTGTTATCTTTTGGATTTTGAGGTGGGGCAGGAAACTTAAAGTTAGCATTAGTGTACTTTCCATTGCTATCTCCCAGAAGCTGTTTCAGTTCAGACATTGGGTCTGCTTCACTGGTGCCATGAGATAGGTGTGGAGAACAAGCCTGAGTTTCAGAATTCAATATACATGGATTCCCAGAAGAGCTTTTTTCACAACTTGCACCAGTGCTCTGTTGCCACTGGTGGGGTGATGGACAAGGGGTAGTTGGACGTGAAGTTGGAAATGGGGAGTTAGGGGTTCTGTATTGGGTGAAGTTAAGTGAAGGACCCTGTGACTCAGGTCTGTGTTGCTCCCATGAAGAAGAATTCTGTTGAGGGAAATTCCCAGAAGAGAAAGATTGGGGTATAGTGCAAGCAGAGGATGAAAGGGAACCAGGTGATGAAGCAATTAATCGCAGACCATCCTGGAGTTGACAGGGGTGCTGAGGGGCATGATGGTTGGAATTTCCAAATGATGGCTCGCCCACAGGCCCAGCATTGCCGGATAGTTGGGTCAAAGCCTCAATGGCAATAGCTGTCTGTAGACTGACATTCCTTTCCTTAGCAATAGATAGCACACTGGGAGAACATGGAATAGGTGGTAGGGGGCCATAAGGTCTTTGGACTGAACGCTGATTAGCTGCATTCTGTGACTGTGATTCTGATCCACAAGAGGTGTTTGTGCCGTTTGGCTGAGGTTGTTGGTGAGACAGGTAGTGTGGTAGCTCTGTCTGAGAAGAACCTGATAATTTGCAAAGACCCTTGTCCTGGCCATTGTCTGCCATTTTGATCTTCTTCTCCAGCCATGCAAGGTAATCGGGACAGTCGGGTCCATCACAGTCACAATTTGGTGGCTTTTGACCATTACGGGCTTGATTTAAAGCCATCTTAAGTTTGCTTAGATCCTCTGAATTCATGTGCTGCTCACCACTGTTCCATGTTTTTTGCTTATCGCAGTCCCTTCGGTTAGCCATTTCCTGATTGAATTCCTCGTACAGCTTTGAATTGGGGTTATGAGGATGTTGAGGAACAGTGCAGGGAGGTAGGGAACCTGCACTAGCTGAGAAGGCCATCAGAGTTCTAGCATTCTCCATGTCTGCACTGTTCCCCAAGCCACTTGTGTTCTGGTCACTCCAACCTGCCTCCTGGTGCTGGGGGGTAGAGGGTCCTTTCAGATTTCCAGGCCCCCATTCCTGTGTTTGGGGTAGACATAGTAATGTCTCCTGGTGCTGGTGGTTAAGTTTTGCCAAATTTTGACCATCAAGACTATTTTTTTCTTCTCCATGCAGATTCAGCCCATTGGATAGCTCCTGGTTTAACATGCCTTTCTCCAAGCATCCATGGTCAATTTCCATCTGGCCACTTCTGCTGGGGCCATCCACTGAACCCACCACTGAAACAGTCTGCAAGAAATGTAAAGAAATCAAAACTTTAGAGAAACCTCACTTTGAAGTGTTATGTCATTTAAAATTGTGAAATTGTTCTTCAGTATACTGTACCCTGGTAATGATTCAAGTAACTACAACTATCACCACGTATCCAAACACATAATTAACACTGTTCCTGATCACATCTCCAAATGGAATAATAGACTATAGATATCTTCAAAGCTATATTCATATATAAGTCAAATGTATTATTATTATTATTATTATTAATAAGTTAATCAAGTGCTTGCTCAACGCTTAATTGCAAAACTGGCCATAAGGTCATGAGTTCAAATCCCACCACTGTAAACTAACTCTTCTAGGCTCTTGAACATGACCCTTAACCCTCAAGACACTCTGGATAAGAGCATCTGCCAAATGGCATAAATGAGATGAAATGTAATAACTTGCACAATCTTCCGTTTGATATTGTAACTACAAGACTTTTTACACAAATTTGATCAGATTTGATCTGTCTGTTTGTCTGTCTGTTTGTCTGTCTGTTTGTCTGTCTGTTTGTCTGTCTGTTTGTCTGTCTGTTTGTCTGTCTGTTTGTCTATCTGTCTGTCTGTCTATCTGTCTGTCTGTCTATCTATCTATCTATCTGTCTGTCTGTCTATTTATCTGTTTATCTGTCTGTCTATCTGTTTATCTGTCTGTCTATGTCTGTCTGTCTATCTATCTGTCTGTCTATTTATCTGTTTATCTGTCTGTCGCTGTCTGTCTAGTACGTTGTCCTACAGAATTCTTTTTCCATCTATATATAATGTGGAGGATTCAGTCTTTTATATTGATTGTGCAGACTCTGATCATTCTATGGCTATAAATGACACCTATTTAATGTCCATTTCCTCTTTCTATTCAGATTCCCACAGGGGAACGTGATCAATCGGTTGCTGCTGTCTCTGTATAGAGTTTTATGAGCAGAATTGTTTGACAGAGAGAAAGGTGCATGGTTTCAGACGAAAACTCCACTGGCCATGGATCCATGGTACTTTTGAAATAGCCAAACAACACTTTTTTTTGTTTTCTCTTTTTCATTCAGGGTACAACGCATCATCAGCCGAAAAATTTAGTTGAACATCCACCTGCACATATACACAATCAAACAAATATGTGCTTCTACTTTGCCAAAACACGAACGCTCAACCAGACTGGGCTACCCCAATACTTTTATCTCTGAGACACGTGTTTGTGCAACATATAGAGCCCTTTAAATGCAATGAGCAAATGTCACATTCCGGCATACAGCCATATCATTGGTCTCTACACATCAATGTGTCCGTGCAAATGAACACCAGGTGCCCAGAAAGGATGACGGCACAAAGCAGAAAGGAAGCCCGGCATTGAGGCGGGGGGGTGGGGGGGTGTATGAACACAGACAGCTGGACCCATAGCCACACGCATAAACACACACACAAACAAATGCATAACCCCTAAGCTAGTGCCATTTAAACAAGTATTTTTAAAAAAAATGTACTTACATTGCATGTGTATGTTCCCTGATATAGTAGAGAGACACAATGTATAGTGGAATTGACAGAAAAGCGCAGCCGGTAATCAAGATTTTTCTTCCCTTTTCCCCGTTTGTCTCAGTGCAGCATACACACTAACACACAAGTGTAGACACGCACACACCCGCATAAACACCTCTCCGACAGGCTTGTTCTCTCAAGCTTTCTTCCTGCATCCATCCACCAGTCCTGCTGTAGCTACTCTCTCTCTGTCCTTTTCCTTCTCACATTATGTCTCTCCGCTCCTCTTGTTCCTTTTTCTTTATTCCATTTTTCTCGTTCATGGTCTGCTTCGTCTTGTTCCCCTCCTCTTTATCTCTCTCTCTTTCTCTCTGTTACTCTATTGCTGTGCTCTCCCTCCCTTTCTCTCTTCGCCCTCCTTTTTCTCCTCCCCCCTCCTTTTTTCAGCTTGCGCAGTGCGAGAGAGGCCATTATCTGACTCACACTGGGCACGTACTATGGAATGGAGGAGAGCGCCGTGAACGGAGTGATGAATGCTAGCAGCAGACGCCTTGGATAGAAAAAGCCAGAATGAGATGAAAAAATGAACACGGCAGATTTTCAGCAGTTTTTAGGCTTTCTTTCACTGAAGGAGGACAAGAAACACAAATTCGTTCTTTCCAAATTTCAAGTTTGTTCTGTAGCAATTCGCCTTAGTATTGAACTGCTGAACAACATGGAGGCTGCAGCTATTCAATATACTCACAGGCGCTCTCTAAAGCCAGGCAGCTTTCATTTGCTAAAAATAATACAGAATAACGCAGTCAAATGGCTCAAAGCTTTCCCTTTATTCCGAAGCATGCATTTTTATATTCCCTTGCTTTGTTTAGAGAGGCTTTTGGTGGTTGTTGCTTATTTCTCATCATATTTTCGTATCCTGTCTGCTTTTTATCTTCAAACTTGTTCAATTAGCACACGCCTTATAATTGTTTCAGACTGTTGTCTACCCAAAGCAGGAGGAGATGACTTATTCTCTAACATGGTATACACTTGTATATTCAGTTTGGTAAATCGTAAATGAAGATGGGGCAAAGGTAGTTGATTACCCAACATTAACCATGGCATAACAAATGACAGGAGACAAACATGGAACAAGAGGAAGAGTAAAATCAACACTCATTCATAATAAACTGAATATGATAAAGTGATGCGGGAAGAAGTACACTGTGTGAGAAACATTGCCTCATTGCTTCCGAGTCCAATGATCTGCCTATGCTCTCTAAATCTTGTGCCTCTAAACCTCTGCCTGGCCACGGGTGCTAACTGCTTTCATCCATTTTTCATATTTTCTCTCCACTGCTCACTGAGTTCTCTATAACCAAGAAGAACAGCACACAAGTGCCCGGCAGTGGCAAATGATAAATAAACTGCTTGACCTGGATAGATTATACCTAAACAACCCCTCGCTATTCTGTTCCCTTTCAAAAACAACCTCTCGGTATTTATCATTTTTCTGATGCGCTCGTTGTTTTGCGTCTCCGCCATTCCAAATCAGATAGATAAATGTTCTTCGCCTTGCTCCTTCACTATCCGGTCCCTACACCATAATCAGGACTGTCGAAAAACAACCGCATGCATACAGCAAAGACGAGGCGACTCAAAACACGCGCACGCTCTCACACATGGGCGGAAGCCAAAGAACAGAGGTAAAACTGCTCAGTCACTGGCAAGTGGGTATGCAGCTGAGAAGCGAGCACGCAAGGAAAGAGAGAAAGTGAACATGACATCACTGTTACATCATCAGAATTCCTCCGCCACCCCTCTCAAGTGTGGGTAAGAGTGGGGCAAACAGATATGTCATACCACTCAGCATGAAGGTTTCTCGTCTACCTTACAGACAAATAAGAATATTTATTTACCCGCATTATTTATTTTATAGTTTGGAATTCAAACATAGGTTTTCTTGGGTAATGCAGTACATTGTGAGCATCAAGAACTGCATTGCAACTAATAGTTTTTCATTCATGCCCTGGTTTTTTACCGTCACAAAGACCAAAAATGTTTTATGGCTGCATAGAAAGTGAGTGTGTAGAACCATATTGCAGTCACATATACAAAGAATGATGTGTTGAAACGGCCGTCCTCACCAAACATGATGCATTATACAGCACCCAGGACTCCACCCTAACATCCAGTAATATACTGCATGCCAGTACTCTCAATACGGTTCGTCCAAATTGTTTATCCAATCAAAATTCAACAATTTAATGGAAAAACAACATGATAGTTATAAACCAGTAATTAACACAATACAATTGATCATTTTAACCCAATACGCCAATAACCAAACATTATTAACTGAGCATTGGATGCTCCTTGGTTAAGGCTCTGTGTTACTGATCAGATTGTGCTGAGTTTAAAGCCCCAGCAATACCAATCTGCCATTTTCTGTCCATGTGCAAGACACTTCGGTCTCTGGTCCTCACAGCTATTAAATTCCAGATATATGCGAAGATTATATACTTTATATTAAATAAAGTCTATATTTCTAAATAGAGTGTAACTCTCTAACCTAATTCTGCTAGTTTGCTATTATCTAGTAATACTCTATATACTTAATTCAACATACCTTTCTTCATTTGCATATTGATTGATTAATTGTTTAGTCAGTGCACATTTATATCAGTTATATATTTCTGCTGCTGAAACAATACAATTTCCCATGGATGAAACACCTTAAGATTAAGGTGTTTAAGGTGATGAGTTCGAATCCCACCCCTTCCAAGCTGCCTCTGCTGGGCCTTTACACAAGGCCCTTAAGTAAGAGTGATACATTTTGCCACTATGTTTGCACACAGCAGAATTGGTCCTCTGCATTTAACCCATCCGAGTAGTGAAACTCGCACATAGACAAACACACAGGTGAAGTAAGCACATGTGCCCGGGGAGCAACTGGGAGTTAGGTCAACTTGTTGCTACTTAGAATCGAACCAAGGACCTTCCGGGCGCAAGGCTGGTTCCTTAACCACAAGCCTACGACTGACAATTAAATATCAATTGCCCAGTGCGAAGTGTATAGGAGTGTATGATGGTGTATATGCCAAATGTCATTCTCGTAATACTTAATGTCTGACAGTAATCCTTATTAAAATGCCAGCCACAATTTACTGGTGCCAACCCAGGTTATAATAATGTAAAAGTATGCCCAACCAATATTTTAAACCTGCTAACAATTACAATTGAAAGAAATCTCACTAAACAACATAAACATTTTAACATAAGCATTAAATATGGTACAAAATTCCACAAGTATTAAATCCAACCACTGGAGAAATAGTAGCGTCTCAGTGTGTTGTCTTACATTATGACTGTCCATGATCTAAAAATGAACAGTATCTCTCTGTTCTCTTCAAAATACTAGAACCAACATCTACTCGGCTAAATATGCTAGATCTGCTCACTGCCCGAGTTTTAGTTTCGCTCAACAAATTACATAATGCTCGATGTAAAAGATCAGATGTTTTGATCAGACAGAAGCACGTGTAAGTAATGAAAGCCACATATGCACATATATGGCATAGATGACATTTAACATCACTGGCAAGATAAGAAAAACTTCCTGTTTATTACTGGTGCAAAACTGTAATAGAGAACAAGAAATGATAAATTATAATAAACATAATAGTGAACTATTTTGTAAATGTATTAAGTGAAGTTTATTGTAATCTACCTGAAGTACTGAAACTGTACAAGAATATAAAAAACAACATTGCCCTATCGTCTATGCAATAAAATCTCAGCAGAATGCAATGTCTGTCACTTCCTAGATGTGATATTTGAATTTCCTCAAAATAAACAGCTGTAAATTTCAGTAGATTTTAAAGAACTCACTGTAAAACAATATATGGGTGTTGGCCAAATTATAAAATGCTAGGTTTGTGTTAGTGAATTTAAAGCGAGTAACGACACACTGGCACCGAGACTGAAAGTTTTATTAAAGGCACAGTTTGGGAATAGAATTTCCTACTTGATCAAATTATTACACCACCATTTAATACTGTGTTGCTGCTGAACAGTGAAATGGTTAAGCTTGTAATTTAAACTATAAAACACTGTCACCAAGTCCCTAATTAAAGCTTCAGTAAGCTTCAGAGAGGAAGAGAATATCCCTTTAAATCATAAGGCACCAGCAAGCTTAACTACAAACCTCAGGTCACAAGACATTACATCATCAAGTGATGTGAAACTTTACACTTAAGTATATTTACACACAAGAAAGTGTGCATGTGCATTGTTACAGTATACCATAGTGAAGTTAACTGTATGGAATGATTGAAATAGTTTAAACATTGCTAACCTGACATTACTATAATAGTGTCTTTGATGAAAGTATAAAAACAAAGCTTCCTCCTTTGCGTTCCTCGCTAGCGGGATATACAGTAGGTGGGGCAAGATTTTTAAAGCCGTTATACTTCAGATGAAATTTACATGTTGAGTATTTATCAAAACAAAGGCCCCCAGGGCAACCCCAGCCCACAGCCTATACTTTCTGTTATCCTGCATAAACAGACACTCTGAGAAGTTGCATTGTAACCTACGATGGACACAATGTCCATATACTGTATACACACCCTTTGGTTTGCACTGCGGCTGTATAATCAAAATTAGTTTGTAATTGTTCCATGTAGGTGTAATGATCTATCTACATACAGATTAGTGTATTAATAATGTTTATAATGCTCTAATTTCTTACTTTCATAAAATATAAAACATAATAATTAAAATCCTTTAGAGATGTCCTTTTTTTGCATTTTTGTGTGACTCCAAATTCCATCAATTCTTTAAAAATATATATATTTTTTAAACCCATAATATTTAAGTTAAAATTCACATTTTAGTTGTGTCCCTAATGTTTCAATCAGTCCTGTTACCATAACACATTACCCCATCTGAAAATTTTAGAACATTCCACAGGTCACATGTTCAACAGGAAGTTGCATTAGTTGGATCTTTTGAAGGCCATGGGAACACCAAACGTAAATCTCAACAATCTCTTCTGTTACCTTAATTGATTCCTAGATGTTATTTGTTTATTTAAATAAAATTTATTAAAATACAATTTTTGAAAGAAAAATACAGGGAGGATCTAAAATCAGGCAGCAAGAAAAGGACCACTAACAGGCAGAAAAATGTAGACAACGCTAAATATGGAGGGAAACAAACCATAGAATCAAGGACAGGAAAGAATCTCTACAACTCCTCATCACCCAGTTATCACCAGCACAACCAAGCACTAATGGGTCAAGTGTCAAAGAAAATGTCCAACGGAGTATTCGGACTCTGAACTTGACTGGATGTAGTGTGTGGGCTCAGATGCAGTATTGTGGCTGTAGTGAGCAGGATTATAGAAATGATCTGTGCATGTTATAGAAGAATGACCAGTGCATGAGATAAATTAAACACTTCAGGGCACTGAGACATGGTTTAAAAGCACTTGAATGTTAGATTCTTGTTGACTTGCCCAAAAATGTCGCAAGTACAGCACAGAAATACGGGCAGTCCACTTTGAAGCATCACACCAACAGGCAACACTGCACAGGGGTTTATGTGCATTCATCACCCCGACCAATGTCCTTCTGCACAGTGTCCCCTTCAAGGCAAAAGGGCCCACCAGCAATTTGGCAGCACATATCACCAGTGCACATCCAGAGGTCTCCACGATCAATTTCAGTTTAATTTTACAGTTACAACAAGCAAATGACATCAGTTCGGTGAAATGGCCCAAAAATAAACAAATAAATACTTGAAATGGTTTAAATTGTGGGCCCTGAATCTTTAATCTATGAAAGTTTAATGTTTAAATGGAACTATGGAAATTAATCAACTTTTCCATGATATTCTCATTTTTTGGAATGGGTCTCTATATGGAAATGTTATGAATGATGAAGATCAGTGGACATTTTTTGGAGTTATCTATAAAGAAGTTTTGTAAAAACCAGATCACTTTAGATTCTTTCTCAACCCAGTAAATGATTAATCATATAAAGCTATTTACTTTGTATTCGTATCATATATCATTCTTCCCTCACACGTGGTACTGTACAGGTGTAAGATCTAGATGTGACTGACCTTAAGTAGTAGCATTGTAAGTCTTCCAGTCAGATCTCTGAAGAATGCTGATGAATGTAAGCTTATACATGATCCGTCTTTCTCTTTCAGTTAAACAGTCATGCCTGAGTCATCAAGCTCACTCATCTCTTCATCTCTCCCACACACACACACACACACACACACACACACACACTTACACAGTAAACACCAACATTAACCCCAGGCCAGCCTACACACATACAAACACAGAGTCTCCCTCTCTCCATCTCTCGCAACAACACAAACTTCTAATGCCTCACTTTACTAGGAATGGCTAAATTGGTAGGGTAGAGGGCTGGGGACCAAAAGATTGCCGGTTCGATCACCACTCTAGGCAAGCGATGGCTGAAGTGCCGTGAAGGCACTCAACACCCCCAACTGCTCCCTGTGTGCATCAATGGAGCAGCACACTTTCCCCACTACCTTACCTACAGTGATCAATAAATAAACTCAGGTTTATCAGGTTCTTATTATATGACAGACAGCGCTCCTTTAGACACCGGCAAATTGACCATTATTATGAACACACCACAGTACAGACAAGTATCAGATATTTACACCTTATTTGACACGGCCAATATGGATGTTGTGTTTGGGATTGGTTCCACCGTATTTAGGATGAAACTACAATTAGAATATATACTGTATATATTCTATTTATGAAACTTTTCACAAAGGTGAATAAATAATAAAATGTTTAATTTATTAAGGGCTTCTTCACAAGAGGAACAATGATGACATACGACGTTTCAGTCGTTCATGTATTCATTAATGTCGTTAAGATTTGGAGAGGAAACCAAAGTAGTGAATACAATTGTTAGCGCATTTTGGTTTTTGTACCCGAAAAGCGTTTAAAAAACTCGGGCCTAACAAGCTTGTCTTTGGAGTGTGGGAGGAAACCAGAGCATCGGATAAAACCAAGGGGTAAAACATGAAAACTCCCCGGTCGTCCCACACGGGGATCAAACCCTGAAAGCTTAACATAAAAACTGCAGTGTTTTCAAAACGTTAGTGCAAGTGATTTATATGGATTAAGTGGAAGATATTGGATGGATTAATGGATGGATGGATGGACGGATGGGTGGATGGATGGATGGGTGGATGGATGGATGGACGGATGGACGGATGGGTGGATGGATGGGTTCCCCCAAATGAATGTGGTTCTTTTTTCAACTGGTTACTCTAAGGGATTCTTGGTTGTTTTTTGAGTCTGGTTCCTCTCAAGGTTTCTTCCTTACCTCCTCAGTGTTTTTTCTTGCCACCGTTACTCATCTGTGATAAAATGTTTGTGTGAAACTGCTTTGGAACAATGTCCATTGTTAAAAGCGCTTTATAAATAAAACTGAACTGAATTGAGATTAAATATGTGAGTTTTGTTAACAGTTAATCCAACCCAATACAAGCAGAGGCATAGAAGGACACAGACTAGCTGGTCTGGTCGTTATCATGGAGCTTTTAGTCATAAATAAACCTTTTCATTTTCAAATGTATTGAACCTCTTTCAGTCTTCGCTTATTTCTCCTCTCATCTTTGTTTCATGCTCACTATATTGCAAATGTTTTTTTTTGTTCAATATCATTCATTATCTTCATCCTTTTGCTTTCTACCATCGCACTCATACACCGCCTCTTTGACATGCTGCATTTTTGTGCGCATGTGTGTTTTGCCTTTTGCTTCATCTGACACTCGGCACGTGTAAGTCGGCACGCAATGCTCAGCTCACTCCCCCCTCCTTTCACACACACAAACATACACACACACACACACATATATATTCCGACCACTCATAGAAAGAAAGAGAAAAAGATGGGGGAAGGCAGAAGGCATTCTCATCTCTTACCATGGCAGTGGGACAGAAAATGGGAGGAACCTGAGAAGAATAAAAGACTAGAGAGTGACTGCGCTTTGTACAAAGAGCAGGGGAAAAAAAAACAAGCGAAATTTGAGCAGAGGGGACACACGAGGGGCAAGGGTGAGAATGAACCGGTGCAAGAACAACGTTGATGAACAATAATGCTGGGAGAGAAATGAGAACAGAGACAGGAACATAGCAAACACACTGCGGAAATGGTCAATGTTATTGATATGGGATGGAAATGAAACAGGCTGATTTAAATCTGAGGCAAACAAGGGAATTTGCATAGCAAACCAAGGTTAAACACGAGAAAAGCATAGATATACTATGCGATAAACAAGGTCATTGCAGCAGACTATTGTAATATTCCTAATAAAAGAAAAGGTTGATATAGAGAAGGAAAATGATCTTGTTTCAGCTCTGAATGGTGGCATGTTGCCAGGCTTTTCTTTCTCTCCTCGCAGGAGTCGGACTAAGATTAGCTCCCCATATGTTCGAGGCAGTCGTAGTCGCATTTAAAGGGCCAGTGTCTCTTTATGAATATTGTTGCAGTGTGGACTGCAGTATTGCGTGTCCAGGATTGCACAGCGCTGCATCACGCTAAAACAATCCCAGTAATCTGAACAACAGCCAATTATACACCATTTAATAACAATACAGTTTCAATGACCATGATGCAATTCTCTAGTCATTGTCTGAATTATTGTCTCTGTGAGAATGGCTGTAGCTGGTTATTTGCCTTTTCTCTGTCTGTCATCCCCACAGAGGTTCACATGCTGCTCCTGACAGAGTGCGCATACTGACCCCATCTCCTGAACTTCATCCTGATCTACCCTGATGGTCTACTTTTATTTGGAGCTCATGCCACACGGAAATAATTGGTTCTTGCTGCGGATGGATATATGTACATATTTCCATCTGTTTATTTCACTATTTTAATCTGTTATTACCCAAATGAGGATGGGTTTCCCCCCTAAATTTGGTTCCTCTTATGGTTTCTGTAGATGAATCTCTACAATACGTCATAGAAAACATAACCACCTTCTCCAGCACAACGAATGAGCTGGTGTTATATAAAATAAGGCCACGGTTATGCCAGCATCAATTCCACGGTTCTCATCTCATCAGATTGAATACACGGTTACTATCGTCAAAAAGAGTTTACGCAGATTACATGGTGCATGCACTGTATAACGCTTATGTACAAACCCGGTATTAGAAAAGTTGGGAGAAAGTAAAAACTGTAAATAAAAACGTAATGCAATAATTTACCAAATGTCAAAAACTGAAATTGTATTTAAAATAGAACATAGACAACACATCACATGTAGAAAGTGAAAAGTTGGGACAGGGCAATAAGAGGTTGTTAAGGTAGAAACTCATTAGGTCAATTAGCAATAGATCATTAACATGACTGGGTTAAAAAGAGCATCTTGGAGTGACAGCGGCTCTCAGAAGTAAAGATGGGAAGAGGATCACCAATCCCCCTAATTCTGCACTGTTAAATAGAGTAGCAATATCAGATGCATAATATCATCAATTCGGTGCAATTCTCTACACTTTCTCTTGAATAATTTATTTATTTATTTATATTGTTTAACATAATCCTCAGCAAGTCTCATATCATACACAAAGTCACATATCAATACACAAGTTAGTGACAATTTAGAATTTCCAATTTACCTAGCGTGCATGTCTTTGTACTGTGGGAGGAAACCGGAGGACTCAAAGAAAACCCACGCAAACACAGGGAGAACATGCAAACTCCACACAGAAATTCCCAGGTTGCCCCAACCGGGGATTGAACCTGGGTCCTCTTGCTGTGAGGCCAAAGCACTATCCACTGCGCCACCGAAAACTTATAGCTAATTAAAACAATCTTCTGAAGTTAAAGAGCTGACAAATCACAATACAGAAAAAAAAATAACCCACCACAACAAATATTGTAAACAGTTTCAAACTTGTCCCCCTGACCGAACAATACAATAAAACAATACAAAGAATAAGGAATCTCTTCCCTCCAGTGCACTTCTGGTTTTAAACAAAATAAAAACAATAAGTGAAAATTAAATAAAGAAATATAAAAGAAATGAAGAAAGTATAAATGAAGCTCCGCGTTTTGAGGTTTACTTGTAATAAACAGCCCTGTTGCAAACTATACAGCTTGCAGCAATAAAATAAAGCCAAACAGCGCTTCTCTTCCTCTCAGACATTTCAATTCTCTGGTGGTGTCTCTCCGTACTGTGACATGTTGACTCAAGGAGAGTGCTGTGTGGCTGAGTCACGTTACGTTGCAACAACAAACGACGAGAAAGGTGACGAGTGACACAATGCAGCGCTACTCTTACAGAGTAGACTTTAATGAATCAGCATGCGCAGCAGTCAATGCGTGCGGGAGACAAAAAAGCTTGAGTATCGATCTTTTTATACGAGTATTGATCAATATCAATACCTGCGTTGGTATCGATAATATTCGGATTGATCCGCCCACCTCTATTTGTGGGTCAAGGCTCATTTAAAATGAACTGTGCCAAAGAGAAAAACTGTTCTGTAGTCAGAGGAATCCAAATTTGAAGTTCTTTAAGGAAATCAGGGACGCTATGTCATTAGAAATAAAGAGAAGAAGGACGACCCAAGATGTTATTAGCGCTCAGTTCAGAAGCTTGCATCTCTGATGGTATGGGGTTGCATTAGTGTGTGTGGCATGGAACACATCTGGAAGGATACCATTAATGCTGTAGGGTATGTCCAGGTTCTAGAGCAACATATGCTTCCATCCAGACAGCGTCTCTTTCAGGGAAGACCTTGCATTTTTCCGACATGACAATGCCAACCACATACTGCATCAATTACAGCATCATTGCTGCGTAGAAGAAGGGTTCGGGTAATAGACTTTTACATTGAAAACATTTGGTGCATTATAAAACGGAAGATACAACAAAAAAGACAGTTGAGCAACTAG
>JAOUQT010000025.1:516948-554355 GCA_025769995.1 Xyliphius kryptos
GGGGGGGATATTAAGAAGAAAAAAATCTGCCTGGACATGCGAGTGCTTAAAACCGTGATCATCTCTCGACTCAGTGTAAGAAGTAAAAGATCAGCACCATGAACGTTTCCTATCCACATTATATCGAGATGATGGCTCATAAAAAGGATTAAAAACCATAGCAAGGGTTCTTTTGCTATGTACATTATCTCTACAGTGACCTCTGCAGGTAGCACCATGATTTACAGATTAAAAACATAACCGCGACCGGATTGACGTGTGTGTTTAGTGCGACTGCCGGAGGTCCGTTTGAATGCATTGTGAAGGACCGTTAAATGGCAAATGTACAGGAATCAAATGTCTTGCGTTGATGCGAATTCAATGGCCAGCTCAGACCGTGATGCGTGATGTACTAGAGTCAATGTTCTGATGACTTGGTTGATGTATATTGATGTTCTCAGTTTCAGGTTTGTGTGTCAAGTGAGGAAGCCGCTATCGGTGCTTGTTCAGAGGTATCGGTCTAAGTACAGTACTTATTTAAAAAAAAAAAAAAAAAAAACAGCAGTATATTTAGTACAGAAGATACACAGCTGCGCTCCAAAAAAGTACTAAAGAAACGTGTACTGACCCAGGATCAGCATTGCAAAGCCCACACGGACGTAAAAGCACAAACGCGCGGCGTGCCGCTGAGGGCTCGACATGCTCACAACTGTAGTCTACAAATGAGAAGGAATCGTTCTTAATTTCTCACCTGTTAAATAATCTTATCTAAATATCTTACTATTTACATTTCTATCTCTCCCAATAAAATTTCATTAAAGTAAAAAAAAGACAGGATTCAAGTTGTCAATATTCCACTACTGTCATTGTTTTCCTCGTTAAAACCAAAGATTAAAAGTGCTTTTATAAAATCTTTTTTCTGTATTTACAACGTGTTTAAAATGAACCGAAACAAAAATACAGCAAGCACAATAACAAACTTCATCATGTAATAAATAATAAAAAAAGGGTGAAAAGGATGTGAATGTAGGTGAAACCTACAGTCGGTAGAGCCCATCTGTTAGTGGCATGTTGGGACTGAAGGACGTCGCAACATGAGGTAAAGAGCTGAAGGGCAACTCTGTAAGCACCGGACTATCGCTTGTAAGCACCAAGCAGCCGACTGCCCCGCGATGAACAACTACAGACCGTTCATTCACATGTGCAGAGTGGGGTTTACTAATGCGGCCATGTAGTTCAGAAGCACCTCGAGTTCCAGGTGTCAAGGGTCGGGTCGTGGAGGGGGGGGTCTGTCCCAACAAGAGGGGTGGGCAGACTGTAGCACCAGGCTGGTTGAACATGTAGAATAAGTTGGTTTTCTTTTAACCAATGCTTGGATTCAACTTGGCCAAGCACCAGATCGACCTGTAGGGCATTTTTAGGGTGGAACACAAACTGCTATAGCACCGCATAACGCTCCATCACAATCGTCTCATGTTATGTTTCCGCACCGCAAATATGAGCACCAAGTGGTCGATGATGCCACTGCTGTTAATGAGCACCGTGGTCCAGTGTGGACAGTGAAAACTTAAAAAAGCACCGTTGATCTGTTACAGTATGTATGAGAGTGGCACGACATAGAAAGGCCTCCAGGTCTGTGTGGCAGCTCTCGCAGATCCTCTCACTCGCATACGTTTGACGCTCTTTCTCTGAGCGTGTAGGTTGTCGACGTGCGGCGCACCGTGATGTGAAGGTGCTTTCTATGTGATCAGAATAGTGGGTAGATAAAAAGGCAAACGATAACTAATAAGAAATTGATTTAAAAGCTTGTTCTTACATTCATTCTGAACAAGCAGGTCGGAAACATAGAAGAAATTACAAAATAACATTAAAGAATGAAATTTCAGGAAAACAATACAATTAAAATAAGTCATCTTCATAATATAATAACAATACCTGCAATATCGACATTGACATTAACAATAGCAATCATAATATTGGTAATAATAATAATAATTAGAATCATTAAATTCACTTATGGAGGGTAAACTGTGAATCCCTTCCATCTGGGAGAGAACAAGAGCACCATAGGCGACATGTCCGTTTGGGGGGGTCCCAAACTGCCACCAGAACATGAGGTAAAAAAAATAGAATAAAAGTGTCCCTCTGATCATTTTCATGATGGACTGACCGAGGGAGGTTTGCTATACAATGCTGGAAGGGATGCAGGGCTGAAGAGAACCAGACCTGTCCCAGGGAAGAGTTTAAATAAACCGACTATATGGCCCCGTTAGCTGGGTGAACGCGTAGGGGGACGCCGTGACTGTGGTGGTGGTGTGGTGTGTGGCGGACAGACGTGTTGCCACGCCTTCCCGTTTGTCCTTGGCGAGCTCCGACATGGGACTCACGAGTCCGTCAGCCCACTTTCGCTTCTTGGTGTAGGCTTTGATTTCGTCCTGTGAGAGGCCCAGGAGAGCGGCTTCCTGCTGCCGCTGCCTCGCCCTCTCCGCCAGCAGCTTCATCTTTGCTTCCCATAATGCCAGGCCATGAGCAGGTTGGTTTAGATTCTTATGCTGGTAGAACACCAAAGAGATACGGGATGGATGACCGCGGTCTGGCTTCTTCAACGGGGTGGTGGCGTGCAGCTCCCTTCGGGCACATTCGATAATGACGGACCCGTGTGCAGGTGCAACTGCCACTCCTCCAATATTGGGATCCAGAAAATTATGTTCACTGTCTGAAAATACCTCCTCCTCTTCAGGGTCATGCTCACTGTCTGCCTCACTCTCCCAGCATGCTTGTCCATTGACTTTCTGCAGGGCTTCTGGAAACAAGCGACCTTCTGGTGCCGGGGATGGATTGCTGCCTGCTGCAGATGCCCCCCCAGATCTCCATGATTTCTCCAGGGCACCTTGAGGTGTTGAGCTTCTACTTTCTGCCTCGGAAAACATCTTGTCTGGAAATGCACCAACTGGGGTTCCTTGCCTCAACTGTGGTGAGGCAGTGGTGCCTTTGGGATTCCAAGGATTAGGTTGTGGACTGGGAGCAGGGCTTGCCCAGTGTTGTGGAGTAGCTGGGTGAGGGGACGGAGTAGGAGATGGTCCGGTTCTCATTACTGGGGATGCAGAGGGAGCAGGAGAGGCCACTGGAGTACTGGGGTAGGAAGGCCATTGCTGCTGTTGAGCGTACTGAGACGACTGTGTTAGGCTGTGGTGGTGCTGGTGGAGTTTCTGCTTATCTGAAGTGAAGGGTAAATGAGGTGGACCTGGTCTGAGATTTCCATCCCAACCTTTGGAAGCTAAAACACCATTGGGTTTGTGCCCAGGCCATATGTCTGGTTGTGGAGTGACACCTGGAGTGCTGGGGCAGCTGCGGACATGTCCATCTGTTCTGTTGTCATACAGCGGTACATCCATGGGCTCCTGCTTAATGACCGGCATTCCATGAGGTACAGACGGGTTATTAGTAGTTAAAGTCTCTGCAGACGCGGCCTGGTGTGGGTAACAGTCTTTGCCCATATTTGCTCCTTGTTGCTGCTGCTCTGAGTGGCTTGAATATGCTGGTGCCAGTCTGGACTGAAGACCCTGCACATCTGTTTTCTGTTCTGCTGCCGCAGCCTTGGGCCAAGTCCCATTACGACCCTCGTAACTCAGGACCTCAGGGGGCAAAAGTGCATTAGGGGGATAATTGTAGTAATTGTAGGGTGTCCCCTGGAGGCTAGGATGGAACCCATTAATAGCACTATGTGCAGAAGACTGGCTGCTGGAGGGCAGACCACCTCTTGCATATGGAATGGGATAAGAAGTATAGGCACCATTCATGTTGTAGGGGTCCGGACACATTTTACCATTTCCCATCGTGGGGTAGCCAGCCACTGCTCCGTTGATGACTCGAAAGCAGTCGACTTCTCTCTTGATGTTGGGCTTCACCTCCTGTTTTGGAATTGCTAGAAATGGATGCACATAAGCATCAAATGAGTGTGACTCAGAAGATCTAACATTAACTCAACATACGGACCTCAATGTGCTGCAGGTTGCTTACCTTTGTTTTCTTTTTGTGGTTGAAGCGACACTTCAGTCTTAATGGTCTTCTCAGGTGTTTCTGCCAGCTGCTGCTTCTTGTTCTTCTTCTCAGACGCAGCTTTCTTGGCCTCGAGTCGCCTTTGCCTGCAAGACTTGGCAGGTTCCGGAAGTTTGCGTACTTCTCGGCGAAAGTTGTTAAGCACCTGGATGGCACCCGTCTGTATCTTGAGGCGCTGGTTCTCCTCGCTACCGAACTCATCAGTTAGAGAGACTTTATAAAGAGGAAGCACATGAAGTTGCTCATCTTCTGGGATCACCCCAATCGCCCGATTGTCCTCTTTTGTGAGGGTGCAAACCTACAAATGAGAAATTAGTGTATCAGAATTGTGTCTTTGTATTTGGGTGTAGATTAATGAGGGCTCAAGTTGCAAAGATGCAGAATAATACACCAACCTGGGAAGCTTGCACAGGAATGTGTTCTTATGTTTAATATTAAGTATGAAAGATATGCAAACACACAAACATCCTACCACAGTGCAGCCGTTTTTGAGGTTATGCTGGTCTTTGTGGGCGTGGGCACAGAAATCCATACATGCCGTGATTCCGGAAAAGGGACGTCCCTCTTTAAGTCCCAGTCGACAGTCTGCTGCCACCTTCTCATATGCACACTGGAACAAAATAACATTGTTTACAGGTTAAAATGTGTAATCAATTGGGTATATATGACCTTTGTAGCCATGAATGATGTACTTTGTCTTACCTGGTTTGCATACGCCTGTGGAGCCAGCATCTTATATAAAGGTGCAACTGTTGTGGCCAGTTCCTGGAAATTATCCCTGATTAGCTCCTCCTGGACAAGAATCATAGATCACGGTCAGTAATTTGCAATAACGTACCCTATTCTGAGTTTTAAAGTCATCGTTTGGCTGCATTATGTAATTCACTGACCTCTTTGGGGTGTTCTCCCTGCAGTCTGAACTTGCGTGGTGCTTTGCTACGGGCGTATTTACACCCGTTGAAGTACATGCTCCAAGAGCAACCAAACGAAAACGAAGCACCGCAAGTCTCAGGGTTTTTTCCTTGGCAAGCGCATGTACGACTAAAGGAACACAAACGTTGTTGGTTTTTCCCACAAAATTTTAAGAACCATAATGCAGTCACAAAACAAAGTCACTATAATGAAACATCACCATAGAATTTTTACACCTTGTACAAGTGTTAATCTCATTGCCACAAAACTATCTACACTTCCAAAGTTGTGTGAACATTTGGGGAAGGTCTAGTGCACAAACTAAATTCAAAAATGCCATGATTAATCAATGTTATTAGAACTGACATTGTGAGCGTCTTGCCCAACATCAGTGTCTGACCTCACATATCCTCTAAAAACTTGTAGAATTAGGCATTATATTATGTGTTGCCTATCCATTGTGTATTCTCTATTGTACTTTTAATACGCCAATTACTATATTAGACTTTTAAGTATATGAAGGCAGTCATCAAAGAACAGAAAAGAGCCTTCCTCAAACTAGAAGCATACAACTTTGGCTAGCAGCTTAGTTTTAAACAACCTGTAGTTATAAAAGTGAATAAAACTCCTAAATTTAATGATTTAGAGACATGTGTCCTCCATATAGTTAAAATAAATTATAATAACCTTTTAGACATTATTCACTAAATACCAAGAATTTTTAACATAATAGACATCTATTGAAACAGCTTTGATATAAAATGTAAATTAACTTATTCAAATATTTATACTTCATAAGAGATATCCATTCAAAGTCCTTTATTGTGTATTTCTTTATTTATTATGTCAAGCCCATCTTTGCACCGTGGTGAGAGCAGCACGAACCCATCGGTCATAACTCACTCATCATTGAGGCCACAGCGACGACTGGTGGGGTTTCCGAATTTCGTTATGGTATCCGAGACCTCCCGATAAAGTCTGTCGCTCAAAATTCGGGGAATGCCCTCCCATGCCAGGATGACAACGACGATGACTGCATTAGCACAGTGGTGCCCAGCTCTATGCCGCACCAGGCAGAGTACCTTTTCTTTCTCGCTGCCTCGACGAATCACCTGCAGGGGGCACACAAGTACAGAACATCGGCATGGAGCAGGACTTGTAGATGTGAATAAAGGTAGGTACAGGTTGGTTTTTCAGCGTTGCTTTGTAAACACAATATTTAATAAATAAACTGAACAGCAAATAAACTGAACAGCCTTCAGCCACAGCACTTTGGTTTACATGCTGCTTAATGTTTGCAACTTATGTTTTAGAATAGGCGTTCTGAACTTTCTGAGACTTAAAACTTTGAATTGGTAATTTTTACAAGGACTGCTACATAAAATATATTACAATTTTTTTGAAGCCTGGTTTCTGTGAAGGTAATGCCACAGCCAGCAGGATGAGGAACTGGAAGGTGTGTGTGTTTGTTCTCACTGCAGCAACCTCCTGGTGCTTTATATCTTTTGGTTGCTATTGAATTACTGGACCAGATTAAACTTTATAGTAGCCAATCCCAAATAAAAAAAACAATACAATACATTATAAACTCCCTTCCAAAGGCGTATTACTGGGAAACTTACTGTGTTTGTGTTTTTGTAAAACTCACAAACCCAACAATAAAACTATACACACATGTGGCATCATGATGTATGGAGGTTGTGCTTCAGCAACAGTTTTTTGGTTGTATAGACATTAATGAGTTAAGTGTGGAAATCCTGGAAATGCAATTGACATTCAAGTTCATCTCAGAAGTCAATAGGGTTGAGTTTGGGATTTCAGACACTCCACGGAAATATCTTCACAATACACTTTTCTTAAAAAGTAACCAAAACCCTACAGATGATCCTCCTGTGACTGATCCGTTCAGTGTTTATATATTATTATTATTATGTATTGATTCTAGTTCAGGATCCAGATGTCAAGTTTAGAGAAGGGTTTAAAGTTTGTTTTCTTTTGAATGGAAATTAAAGTGCATTTTAAAGGACACAGATTATTTTTCTTCAATTTTGAAAACCAAAATTTTGCAGTCATAACTGAATTTGCATAAGTAAGAAGCAGAAACTGTACATGGTTCCAGTTATTTGTGGCACTTAATTTTTTTAGTGAAAATGATTATTACCATCATAATCGGAAATCGTCTCATCCCTAGATCTCACACACTTACACCTGTAGCGCTACCTGCTGCCGGTTAATAAATGTAAACTCTTGACGCTGCACAGAATAGAAGGTTCCATTTCATTCCTTCTGCTTTTCACATCATAAACCTACCATGTGGTTTCTGCACATCATCGGACAAATAAATACCAAACACGTTTTATTTTTTCATGTCATGACTGTAACTCACCCATTTTGCTATAGGACATCCCTGTGAGCTCTTCCCTTCTCGTCCAGTGAACACCACCTTCTCTATACGTATGGCCTCACCCTTCTGTCCAAACCTGCAGAAAGGAAAAGTGTTTACCACAGAGATCACAAGCCAGCAGCATTCACATAAATTTAAGTGCCATTTATTTTAGGATGCATTGGCTTTAGTGTCAGAATTAGTTGAACCTATGGATTTGTATTTATGGAATTTTAACATTCGCCAAGCTTTTAACTTTTTGTGTTCCACAAAAACCAGCAAACAAACAAATTATTAAAGCTGCAATCACTGATCTCGCATGTATAACCAGGAGCAAGTGCTTTAATATGTTCAGTTCTGTGTTTCACCAAAACAGATCATTATTAAAGCTTCAACACTAGAACTGTTCAAGTCTGATCAGTTAGTAACCTGATATTGGATCCTTTAATGGGTCTCTGATGAGCTGCAGGATCTCACACTATACGCATATTAGCAAAACCGAAAGCATGAGGTCACAGTACTGAGTTACTGAATTCATAGTACAACATTACTAATGTTCTAATACGGATAAATGTAAAACATATTTTGATACTCCTTTATGTCCTATATATACAGTGGAATTGACATGGAATCTGTACATGTCTACCAATTATAGATGTGCACACTTGTTTTGGCATCAAATGTTTGGATAAACTGTTTATTTTAGCTGTTGCATGGACAAAAATATTTACACCCTTCAATTATTAAATAAGTTTCTCATTGCCAGTGGTGTATAAATTCAAGCCATGCATTCTGGACAAGTGTAAGGGTCCAGTGGTGTTAGAATAGTTTGGGGTAGGCTCTTTTTTGTGCTTGGCCCTCACAGAACCCAGACTTTAACCCGACTTCACACTTTTGGGAGGAACTAGGACAGTGATCAGTGTCTGATAAATGTATTTGTTTGTATTACAGCGTTATCAAAAATGTGTAGAAAACCCATCTGGAAAAATGGAAACTTGTTGCAAAAATGTATATTTTTAATTATTCAGTTCATATTTAAAATGTTCAGACCAGGCTTTGCTACTGGTCTAATGAATCTAATTGGCAGCAAAAAAAAAACAAATGTATGGCTCAGGACATTCCATCCTCGAGAACATCTGCCTTAGGTTCTTCACATACACTTGCTGATATTCACAAGAGCACAAAACCAGCAGAAGAGCAGAGTCACTTTAATGTCCCCCCAGTCCCTTTACTATTGTCCCTTCTTATTGGTTAGAGCTTAGTGGAAACAATAAGAATGAACACGCGCGTGCGCGCACACCATGCATTTATCTTCAATTCCACACTTCACCGGAGAACTCTCAAACTCCACAGGGTGGCCCTGACAGGGGTCAGAGGTCATGTCAGACTCCGGCTTAGAAAGTCTTCAGTTCTTTAGGTCAGTGCCCAAAACGCAAACTAACGGTTTGGAGAGCTGCCAACCCCCCCAAACTCCAATTCCTTATCCACTGACCTCTTTGGCCTTTTGGTTTTGTGTGACTCAGCTAACTGGGGTGACTATAGTGTTACACCCTTTTCTTTGTGAAAGGGGGGAAGGTGGGTCCTAATGCTATTTGATTTGAGTGTGTTCTTTAAGGTACGGTTTTCCCGTGAAATGGCAGCAAACTGAAAACCTCAGCAGAACCTTGGTAAGCTGTGGGAGCTGGACCACATTCTCAGCATAACAAACCCACAGTGTTGTACAATGTTTTATAAAATAACCTAATACAGTTTGTAAACTACACTATTTATGGTGCAGTAGACTTGTTTTACAGACACAAACTACACCACACTATATTCAGGGTATATTCAGTTCAACCAAAGCATTATATTTAACTTTAAACATATAGACCATCACTAGTACTAATACATGTAGAGAACCTAGTACATGGAACAACAAAAGTTGGTCTCAAACACTAAACTTGCTTAGTTTATTTGCCCTTACCCCTCACCCTACTAAAAATTGAAGTAGCCAACATACGGTATGTCCTAGATCAGGTGCGCCCGATACGTTCACCGCAGTAGACCAGTGCACTGTACATGTTGGTGGATCACTGTGGAACACTCTACATCATGTTCCAAAGAGACTGCCCTGCTGGTGTTTTTTTATTTATCATTTTTTTATTTAACTGCCAGTGCGTTTTCATTGGTTAATTTTGTCACATGACTTAATCAGGTCAGGGTTCAAAGTTTAGAATAGGGATAATACATGCCATGCTGCTTATGGTTCCAACTTCTAAGTTTTATTTATGTTTACATTTAATTATAAAAAAAGTGTAAGGGTACTTTTTTTTTTTTACATGTTGCATATACATATTTGTCAAACAGTAATTAATGTACAGATTCTTATACATTAACGTAAAAAAAGTGTATATTTGACAGAATTTTTTTTGGATAAACATACTGTGAATTACCCCTAATGAAAATAATAAAGTCCAGATACCAATTCACCCTCACTGATGATTATTTGGAAGCCTGATTGAGAATTCGCATTAGCAGCTACTGTCAGACTCAAATCATCAGAATAATAGTGTTTTTCTCACTGGACTGCATCGTATTGCTAATAATATCAACGTGATGTGTGTACACATAAAACATTAAAGCTTCAAAAAAAATCCTAGTACATTACAATTATCTGTCCACACAAGTGTAGACACACCTGTCCTACATATACAATGGAATTGACATCTACATCTGTATATGTTTACATACAGTACGGGCCAAAATTTTGAAAACACCTTTTCATTCAATGCACTTTTTTTTTTTTGTGTGTTTTTCACGACTATTTGCATTGTAGATTCTCACTGAAGGCATCAAAACTATGAATAAACACACGGGGAGTTACATACTTACTATGTTTTATATTGTATTTTCAAAATAGCCACCATTTGCTCTGATTACTGCTATGCACACTGTTGGCATTCTCTCAATGAGCTTCAAGAGGTAGTCACCTGAAATGGTTTTCAGGTGTGCCTATAAGAGTAAACTAGTATAAATAATTAAAATGCCAACAGTGTGCAAAGCAGTAATCAAAACAAAGGGTGGCTATTTTAAAGACACAATATAAAACATAGTAAGTACGAAACTAGAATATAAAACGTTATCTAATGAATATGTTTTCAGTTATTTTACCTTTTTTTGTTAAGTCTCATGTGTTCATTCATAGTTTTGATGCCTTCAGTGAGAATCTACAATGTAAATAGTTGTGAAAATACAGAAAATGCATTGAATGAGAAGGTGTGTCCAAACAACTGGCCTGTACTGTGCCAATACCAATGTAAAATAAAACTTAGGTTGTAAGTGTATGATAAAAAAAAAAATCCTCGAATAGCGCACCGTTTACACCTGGGATCACTAAAAATGGAAAGAACATTAAAATTTTAGTACAACATAACAGAACCCTGGAGCTTCATCACTGTCACTGGGTCTATTGACAATCTCAGACCTAGCTCGTATTAAAGTTCTGATGAGGTCGGGACTATTCATTGACCACACTGGTTGATCCACACCAAACTAACACAACCATCTTTATAAACCTTTGCACTGTGACACAGTCATTTCGACTGAAAATGGACTATTCCCAATTATTCTGAGCATACAATAGTCAAATGCATAATTAAGATTTAAGAGTTGCGTCCAAAAGCCTTCATCTATAGAAAATAAAAATTATTACACAACTCAAAATGAGCAAAATAAACAAAGACATGTCTCACACATCCTGCTATCACATTTATGACCTTTGGATAACTGTGTACCAGGAAGTGTGGTTTATGTGCAGGAGTGTCGACGCGGGTCGAGTGTCGGGTAACCGCTTCTGATATCACTATGGTAACACAAATGGAAAAACGGGATCATGGTTTCAGAATCGCTACACTTTTTATTCTCCTTCCTGTCTCTTGTTACTCCTTCACTCCTTTCTCTGTCTCTGTCCTATCCTCCATCAGTGTGCCTGTCTGCTGCTCCACCTCTTTGTCATATTCTACTTCAGATCTGCTGATGCTGATCATTGCCTTTTTTACTCCCCTTGTATTATGGGTCAGGGATTCCCTACGGATTCCAACTTGGCAGCAGAATAGAGGAGGGGGGGAAGGTGGGGGGAAGGAAACTGAGGGAGGGAGAAATGAGGATAAAAAAAATAAAGCAGTGCAAATGGCCACAGAGAACAGAGATTCTGAACCATAGCTGTGTGAGAGTCCACTGCCAGGATCCAGCTCTCTGATTGGATCTCAGCGAGTAGATGAGTTCTAGTGAAAAATATTCCATCTACTAAGAAGTCTGTCTATATGTTTTTGAAATTTTAGCCCATTTTTAGTAGAGAATTTGTAAGAGCAGACACTGATGTTGGGTGATCATCATTGTAGTTCATGCCAAAAGTGTTCTATATAGTTAAGAACAGAACCTTGTTTATTTTTAAATAGGGCTGAGACAATTACAGATTTTGATAGTACGATTATAGTCCAAGAAATAATCCTGAACCTTTAATTATTATGATATTATATTTTACTGATATAAAAGGGCCAGAAAACACAGGAGCAATGCAAAATGTTATGTTTGTTATTTAATGTAAACACAAACATTTTGTCATAACTTGTCCCTTATAGAACAAATTGATATGTGCAATTAAAAGAAAACTATGTTTTTCCTATATGAACAAAGGAAACAGGCAAGTGTAACACTATTTTTGTACCATGTGATTTGCATCACTTGGCCTAAAGTTCCTGCTACTGCCATTATATGTCTTTTCCTGATGAATATCATCATGACAATGTTAAGACACTCTTACAATTAATTAACTTAAAAGTTTTCAATTGCAAATAATTGTAAAACAATCCCTACTTTCAAAACGGATTTTGTTCTCAGTCTCTGTTTATGTCAGAAAACAACAGCCACTCGAAAGTCAACTAACTTTGGTGGGAGCATGAGGATTAGAAAAGGAGGCGGTGCACAGGTTTAACTAAACATTTCACCACAGACAAGTCACAAAACCAGATCCCAAAACCAGATAAATCCCAGAAACATTCACTTGCATGGACATACCTTTGCTCCATCAGCTCTCTTATTGATGAAACTGTGGGACCAGATCCCAGGTGATTGTAGTACGGACCTTCGTCTTTCTCCACTATTTGTTCTAAAAATGGAAATAAATCGATCAGTTAGAAGATGTTCCACTCTAAGAAGACAGTTCTGATATATACATTTCTTTAATGCCTTTACGACAGAAACGATGGCACCATCCTTTTCATGTAGACATAACATCACTTATTTCTTTACAATAAAAAACATAAAATACACCATGGAGGGAATTTGTTTTGGGTTTATATATACAGTAGGTGATAGTATCTGTACTAAATACTATCAGCAAGAAAACTTTCGACTAAATTCCAAGGTCTCATAGACAAAAGCTGTATTATATTAATCCAGGAAGCTGAACAGTGACCGGAGATTATAATACATTAGTGCATTTATTAAGAATGCTGTCCCATTCAAATCAGAGAGGTAATGTTTGAAGTTTGTACTGGAACTGAAGTCCCTTTGAGGTTCTTTTTACGAAGAAGTCATGTGTTTGTTAGTGAATAGTCACAAGTCGATATTCACGTTTGTTAGTATAAAAAACCTAAATCTGAAGCTGAGGGGATCCTAGGTCACATTTTAGTGGGAGGGGCAGATGGAGGATCAACCCAAATCATCAATAGTAGGAGTTTAGGAATCTCAGAATAATATCAGTCTAATATAGGTTAGCATGGTATATAAGCTATAGCTTGTTGACAGAGGAATGTGTGTGAAGCTTTTATTATGGAGACTGGTTGCCAGGTGACCTTCACTCGTGGTAACCGTAAAATGCTCCAAAATGTTCAGTTGCAGCTGCTGATCATTGCACACATTTATTCCAAAAATGCTTTTATCTGGGGCTGCATGTTACTAATTAACATTTCTTACGATGGTACCTCCCTCTAAAGGTTGGCAGAAAAGAGATCACGATACTATGGAGAGTATAAGGAGAACATAGTCTCCTGACTCCAACCCTGTCCTCTCAGCTTTAATACTTAACCACTATACACACATGCAGGATCTAATGATATATGAGGCCTCATCACATTCTTAGCTCCTGCGGGAGCGTAGTCAAGTTCTGTCTTTGCTGCTTTGACTAGAAAATTGAAATGAAGCAGCTTGTAGAGCTCAGGACAGTCTGGATGCCTCTCATCCCTCATGACACAATGGACCCTCTCTGTAAAGGCTATTGTCCTCACTGCTTGTCCTGGAGGGAGGGACTAGGGTTAAATCACAAGGTGAGGGGGGCACTGAAGGGACTGTATGTTCCTTAACATAGATGGAACTAAAGTCATATGAAGGAGGTGCATGTAATGTACGATGCTGATGTTCATTAAAAAGGGGTAGTTGAGGGTGCAAACAATCTTATTGTTCATATTTTTGGTCACAGATTAAAGTTTTGATTTATTTTTTTAGGCTGCACAACACTTACCCACACAGTCACAGAGGGGGAAATCTGGTTCATCATCCTTTATTGGTGTATTCAACAGGCTCTTGGTTGGTGTATCCAAATATCTCAGGGGAGACTCAAGAAAGCCTTTAAGTGATGGGGTAGTGGGAAACTCTTCCTTTTTGGGAGTATCTTCCTCTCCTGTTGAGAGAAAGCCACTTGTGGAGAGTACAGTTACTCCACCAGATGATTCTATCTTCATTCGTTTGGTTGGAGGTGTGCACATTGTGTTTAATTGCTTCATAAGGCTTTGCTTTTGATCCTTCATATAATATTCCCCTGCATCAGACAGAATTTTCTCTGATGGCTTAATATCCACCTCACACTCCTCGTTCTCTTGTTTGATATTTGGAAGCTGGTTAGACGGTGTGGTTGTCCCCTTGTTCTGTCCTTCATCCTGCTTCATGATGGGCTCGGCCTGATTGGATGGGGCAGTGGGGTCGTCGCATTGCTCTGTGGATGGTGAGTGCATTTTGTTTCGTCCTGAGTTAGAATTTTGGTTTGACTCTGTCACTATAATTGAAACAGGGCCCTGTTCTGTAGCATCCGGGGGTGGTTCTGAGGGTAAGGTATCTCCAAATTCTTCCTCAAACTGGCGTATCAGGTCTTCAAATTTTGGATCCATGGAGTTGAGCCCACTTAAGGAAGATGTGGGTTGAGATGTGGATGTCGTGGGCTGGGTTTCTTGACCTGTCGTAGCGAGGCCTGAGACCTGAGCCAACCGTTCCAGAGCAGAGGGCACAAGGACCGACCCAGAGGTGGAGGATGGGTGGGTGTTTCCAGAGGTGGAAATACTACTGTTTAAAATTGATTCCTGAGATTGGATTTGAGCTTCCTGGCTCACAGCCACCTGAGAAGATGTATGCGGGGACAGGTCAGCCTGTGTTCCTGATAAGGGTAAGTTAAAATAGGATGGAGATGATATACTTGCTGCTATGCTTGGTTTTTGTACTGCAATTTGACTCTGTGGGAGGAACAGAGGCAAGGAGGCCTTCTGTTTGGTTTTCTTTATCACAATCTGTTTGGGTTTCGGAAAAGGTGGCCCCAAAGAACCGATGAGACCACCCATTGACTGTTTAAGAAGAGGAGAATTCTGTGGAGTCCTTTTCTTTTTGGGTTCTTTGGCTTCCTGTTTAATGCCTAGAGCACTTTCTGGTGTGGGTTGTGGCCACCATTTTGCAAGGGTCTGACATGTTGGGTTCCGTGGACTGAAACCATGAGAACTGGAGAATAGGTTGCGTTTATGATGAAGATGCTGCTGCAGCGCTGCCTGAGTCGAGTGTCTGATGGACTGCCCAAACTGCTGATTCTGAAAATGATGCTGACCATTTATTATTCCATATTGGCTCATTGCTGCAGCAATATCACCAGGGTAACTCCCATTTTCAACCTCCTGCTTGACGTGAGGTATCGCTGAGTGGTTGTCCTTATGTTTTGGAGATGGGGTGGGGATCTTGAACATATTATCAGTGTACTTTCCAGTGCTGTCTCCCAGAAGCTGCTTTAGCTCGGACATAGGATCATTGCTACCGTTTGGTGAGTGTGGAAAACGTGGCCGAGAGTCCGAATTCAGCATCATCCAGGGGTTTCTAGGGGAGTTTTTCTCACAGCTTGCCCCAGTGTTCTGCTGCCATTGGTTGGAACCTGGATTCGGAGTAGTTGGGTGTGAACCTTGGAATGGGGAATTGGAGGGTTTGTACTGAGAAGCATGATGAGTGGAACCTTGTGACTGTGGCCTGTGTTGCTCCCATGAAGCAGGATTATGTTGAAAATTTCCAGGATGAGTAATTTGAGGCAATGGAGAGGAAGATGATGGGAATCCAGGCAGTGGCATCCCATCTTGGGGCTGGGAGATATTTTGAGAAGGGCGATGTTGAGAATTTCCTAGTGTAGGTTCTCCAGTCCCACCAGTGCCAGAGAGTTGGGTCAGCGCCTCAATAGCAATTGCTGTCTGTAAGCTAACGTTCCGCTCCTTAGCAATTGATAACACGCTAGGAGAACAGGGGATAGGTGGTAAAGGGCCATATGTTCTAGAGAGTAAAGGCTGGGCTTTATGTGACTGGGCATCGGATCCACATGAGTTGTTGGCACCACTCACCGGAGGTTGCAGCTTATTATGATAGTTCTGTTCTGTCTGCGGGTCACCTGACCTTATCTTGCAGAGACCATTGTCCTGACTATTCATAGCCATTTTAATTTTTTTTTCCAACCATTCCAGGTAATCAGGACAGTCTGGTCCATCGCAGTCGCAAGTTGGTGGCTTGTGGCCACGGCGGGCTTGATTTAGTGCCATCTGAAGAGTGGGAAGATCTGCTGGAATGCAGTTCTGATCAGCACTTCCATGCTTCTGCTTCTCACCATTTTCTCGCATGGCCATTTCCTGGTGGAACTTTTCAAACAGCTGTGCAGTATGAAGCTGTGGGGACTGAGGGATGCTGCAGGGAGGAAGGGCATTCAAGCCTGAAGAAAAGGCCACCAGGGTTCTAGCATCCTCCATGTCCACATTGCTCACCAAGCTACCTGTATTCTGATCCCTCCAGTCCTCCTGCTGTTGTTGTGGTTCAGGAACCCCAGGATTTCCAGGCCTCCATCCTTGTGTCTGGAGGTGGTGGTGTTGGTGGTTCTGCTGAAGTTTAACCAGAGATCTACACTCAAGATTAACTGATTTTTCTTCACTTCCTCCATGCTGATTCAGCCCATTGGACAGCTCCTGGTTCAACACCCCTTTCTCCAGACGGCCATGGTCAATTTCCATCTGGCTACTTCCTCTGGGGCCATCCACCGAACCCACTCTTGAAACAGTCTGCAAGAAATGGAAATGATTTAAACATGTAGAGAATGTAGAACTTAGAACTCAGCACCTAACTCCTCAAATTCCCAGGCGCACTCCAAAATGTTGTAAAAAAGCTTCCAAAGTATAGAACTTGTTATGGTTAAGGAAGAAGATTTTGTTTAAAATAAGATAGTCGTTGAAGTTCTTGTATATGTCTCCTGTTCATATAGTTTAGTTTAGTGGTTAGTGTTGGACTATCAATCTGAAAGTTGTGGGCTTAAATCCCAGGTCCACTGAAATTACCTATGTGGATCCCTAACCCTAATTGTTCCAGGGCTACTGTATCAACTCTGTGTTTTAACCCTAACCAAGTTGGAATATTTGCTTTATTAGAAATGTTCTGTAGTAACAGAATGTCTAGTGAGCATTTTCGTCTAACTCATGAAGCCTGGTGGTGTGAATTTCTACAACCATCAAATAGAGGAACTAGTTCAGTAACGTATAGTACAGAACCATCTATATAGCTCACTACTACTAAACCGTGTGAGCTTTCATGTGCTGAATTGGTCTTTAAACACAAAGCCAATGGTGACTGCTTGGAATCCCAGTGGTAAACACATACACACACGATGCATGACTGCTGAACTTTTGCTAAGTGTTTTTGTGCCCTGTGTGAAGAATAGAAAGTGTGGTTTGTTGGCTGAAACTCGATGGTCACGAGTCTATATTTTGGAAACAGCTGCGCCACAGTTCAGTCTAATTTACACTGGACTATAAAAAATCTGCAACCTGCAGCTGTGTCTACAGACTGCTACACCTGTACCTCCACCTACTCGCCCAAAGCCAAGTAATTTAGAACTGCTGTGGCCTGATGCAATGTAATCATACTAGAACATCAACACACCCAACCAGACCGTGTGGATGGACTGGTTTAGACCCACATGTCTTTGTGTGACAGAGAGCCCTTTAAATAAAATCTGCACTCTTTTATGGGAACCATTTTTCCGACCTCAGGACCCATGCATACACTCACTTGCACGCACACACACACACCAGATGCCTTGAAAGGATGACAACACAAAGCAGAAAGGAGACCGGCCCGGCGTGGAGGGGGAACAAGGGAGGGGGCTGCCTAGGAGCAGACAGCTGAACACAAATCCGAACAGATAAACGCTCACCGTTTACACAAACACAGGACCTATGGTCTGAGAGCCATAATTAAAATGAGAATAAACAAGGTAAAATGCTCACGCTGTGTTAATGTGTATCCTGCTTAAGCTCCCGTTGAATCAGTAGACCTACGGCGAAGTGCGAGAGCCCTGGCCGGCATCGAAACTCTCCTTTCTCTTCCCTCTCTCGTCCGTTTGTCTCAGTGCGGCGTATGGACGCTACGCGAGTGCAGACGGGCATGTACGCACAGACACCCTTTAATACACACCTCCCCCATGCATCTCACGCTCGTTCTTTCCGTCTCTCGTCCTCCTTTACCCCCTGTCTCACATTATGTCTCAGTGCTTTTGCCGTCCTTTTCTCTATATTCCCTTTCCCTATTCACGGTCTGCTTCGTCCCTACAGACCCCTCCTCTCTGTCTTTATTTCTCTGTCTGCTGCTCTCTCGCTCCCTCTCACTCACTCGCGTACTCTCCCTCCTTTTTCTCCTCCCCCTTCTTTTTTTTCAGCCAGTGCAGTGAAAGAGAGGCCATTATCTGACTCACATCAGGCACGTACTGTAGAATGGAGGCGCGCACAGTGAACGAGCAGGCGGGTGAACACTAGCGGCAGCCGTGGTGAAGGAAAAGATAGGCACAATTACAGGCATGCTACCGTACATTTTCCGAAACTATTCGCTGCTATCTTCCTCATAGAAGAAAGAAGAAAATCATAGAAACAAACCAAGCGCTAAGAATCGCAAGCTGAATTCTTTTCAACATGGAGGCTGCAGCTGTTTCTGCTTCAGGCAGGTCGAACTCCAGACTCGGGCAGCTGTGTTCGTCTAAAAATATTGAGCGGCTCAAGCCAGTGGCGCGTTTCTCTCTGAATCTTTCGATAGCGCTGTGTTCGTTTTAATGCCGTCGCTCACGTATCGATGGCTTTAAGTGGAAGCCGTATGCATTCCGACCATAGCGCTCGATTCACCATCAAAGTTCTCTCCACACACTGACACACACTCCGCATTAAAATGGCTCGTTTTGGGGGGAAAGCTGAGGATTCTGGTGAAACGAGCTTTGCATATAGCATCTTGCATATTCTGTTTGAGAGAACGCACCAGATTGGATGCAGCATCTATGGAAGGGTGGTCTGAAGCAAGTAAGGTATGCAGCAAACACTTGGGCCAACCAGAGGTGGAGTGTATTGGATGCATGCTGTACTAAAGTATAAAGTGAACGGTATAAGAGCAGAAAGCATTGGTAAGAGAACACCGGACAACGGTGGGTAGAAATAAAGAGGCACGACTGCAGTTTGCCACAGAAAAATTCACCAAATGGAAAGGTTGGCGTTTTTATCAGCAGGGAAATGAACTGCAGTTGTTTGAAGACAAAAGCAGCAGCAGCGCAATAGACAGCTTCGACTCTGCCCATCCCATCCTCGGTTCCCTGCCATCAAGAGTCAAATCGTCCTCCTGTTCCCATCTCCACTCTGCTAGCTGCCTGCTCCTGGTGTGGCCACTGCCGAGGTTCCTTTTTGCTCTTTCCTCTGTCATCGTTTTCACTTTCACTGTCTGTGGCTTCACTCGCTTGTTAGCAACCAGCAGGCGCAAACATTGGAACATTGCAAACCCTGAAACCGAACCACCTCTCGCTGTGCGAGATTCGACTTCTCTTTGCTGACTGCGGCCAGCGCGCCTCGCTTTTTCTCTCCGGCACTGACACTGGCATGTCTAAGACGGAGACGAGGCAAACCCTAAACAAGCGCACACTCGCACATGTGGGTACCAGCCAAAGAGGAAAGACGAAACTGCACAGTCATGAATGCTGGGTAAATGGGTGAAAAGTGAGGGAGCATGAGGAGAGCAAGAGTCCGATAGTGACATCATGGTTACATCATCATTCTTTTGCCACACCCCCTTAAAGTGGGTACAAGGGGGTGGGCACATGTCATGCTTCACAACAAAGGTAGCTACCCTCGCCAAGCATGAACACTTCATTCATCCATCCGTCTGATTGCCTACTCTCTTTCTCTCTCTCACTCTGTCTCAGGCTTCCAGTTTTTCACGACACAGCACTTCTATCTACATCCAGTACGCAGAACTATTTCTGTAGCCAAAAGCTACAAGTACCTATTCTGAACATGATGACTTATAATTTGGTGTTCATATTCACCAAATAATCAACACGTACACATCCAAATGTATGTGGACACCTGACGCTGCACAGACAGGTTGCTGACTGTTAGAGAACTGATTGTCCGGTTGTAACTCTCCTCACCACCATTTGGACATTAATGGGGGAAAAGTCAGGTAACAATGTTGGGCAAGGTGTGTTTGCAATCCAGTTCCCAAGTTTGTTCAGTAGGAATGTGGTCTTAAAATGGATTTCTTACAATCTCAGTGTGAGTCTTTTTCTCAACAGTGGTATGAAGCTACTCGACTGAACCTGGCTTTATGAACTCTTCAGACCCCTGTCTTTTAAATCTGTGATTTTGCCACCTTATTAACCAGAATGCCAATGGAAACTCTGCAAATACTAATGACACCTTAAGTGTATCTAAAAGAACCTTTTACTGAAGAAGCCAGATGCCATTTTATCATCTCATTGTTACAGTAAACCCAAAATAGTGTAGTTTTCTATAAACACGTCTTGTTTTGGTTCTGAAAGTTTTCCATTAATTCATTTTTGGAAAATGAAGCTTGGTTTAGTAAATTCTGAACATTACACTGGAAAAAAAGCTCCTCTGTGTCAACAAAACACAAAAGCCTGTCACTTCCTCCAAAAAGAACCTAGCACTGACATTTGCATTTCCTCTTAATAGATCACAACTGTTATTCACCTACATAGAACCTTTAGAACCACAATGCTGCATTCTATTGAACACTACAGGTTAGGATGGAGATGTGCTGCATATGTTTTATAGGGTGTAGTAGATGAAAGACATTCACAGTCTGAGATAGTAGACTTCAAAGAACTTCTAATGATTGATAACAGCCTTTTAAGTCACAAGTCTCAAACCTCAAGTCATAAGACACTGTTCTATTACATCGTCAATGAGACATGTGAGGATGTGAAACCAAGAGTTTACACTCAGATCTGTGCTCCAATGAGGTCACGCACGCATAAACACACAGAGAGTTCAGTCTTAATGAGATGAATCTCTAATGTAAATGAAATCTTCATTTATTTCTTCATTCATTGTCTTCCACTTAATCCTCTACGAGGGTTGTGAAGGGCGTTCCCCATGCCCATCCAAGGGGAGAACATCACTGGCACTGGGCGGATACACCCATGACAGGGCACCAATCTATAACTGAGCATACACACACACAGACTATAGGGGCAATTCAGAGAAACCAATTTATCTTGAATCCATGTTTTTGGTTTGGAAGGAAACCGGAGTAGTTCCTCTCGACATGAAAACTCATGGAACATGGAAACCCAAGATTGGAATTTGAACCAGAAATTCCCAGTGCCGAGAACCGAACGTACTAACAACTAAGCCACCGTGCCGCCCTGGATAAAATATTGAGACACCTATTAGAACAATAGCTGTGGGCTCTTGACTTCAGGTATCATAATTTTCATCAGGAGAGTTTTAAGGTGGAAAGTTGCAATATTCAAAAGATCTTTATTGAAAGATGGAGACCCGCCTGAGAGTCACGTCCATCACAGGTTTGTTGTAACCTTTTAAAAACATTAGGCATTACACATGAAATGTACCGTACATATGTATATGGACAGAACATGTGAAATAGGCTTTCCCCAACTTGCTACCACAAAATTGGAAGCACATTATTCATGTTGATGTCATGTTTAATATAATTATTATTTAAGATCATTAAAAGGAGTAGAGTATAAATACACTCACTCTCCACTTTATAAGCTGCACCCACCATATAGATTAACTTTGTAGTTTTAAATTTACATTCTGTTTCTCTACATACTTTTTCTGTCCCTCTTCTCTGATCAGGACCCCCACAGAATAAGTATTATTAGGGTGGTGGATGGTTCCCAGTACTGCAGTCACACTGACATGATGGTTCTGGAGTTTAAACTGTACATTATTACACACATCCACCTTATTGCTTCACCTTTTAGATGTAATTTGGATGAGGAACTGAGATTAAGGTCTTTGAAAGTGACTTACAAGTCAGAACAAAGACTCAGCCATGATGCATCCCACTGAGAGAGAGGAGTTTTAATAGAGCTCACCCTGACATCACTATACCTGTTGGTTTGATTCTCAACATTCAGCTTGATAGTCCAACAGTTGAACTAACCACACTGAGACACCACACCACATGACTTTACAGTCATAAGGAACAGAAAACTAACATTTCCTTTAAATTTCAAGAACAAAAATATCAGTTCTATAAACACGTATTAATGAGAGTAGAGACCGACTAAGTGTCATCTGAATACTATTTAAAGTACTAAAACATGATTGTGATGCTACACCTTAGATCTCTCACCTTCACCAGGCACATTATAAATGATTTCTTAATACAATCAGCAAGATCAACGCTCTGTTATTTGTATTATATAATTGTATAATGTTCTTTGAATCAAAATTACAGTTTGAGGTGATTATGTAATCCTTTCTCCTTTCCTTCTTTTATCCTCACACAGGCGTGTAGCTACACAACTTCCATCATTGAGTGTCAGACTTGTCTGTTTCATAACTTTAAAGGCGTATAAACTTAGTTTTTAAATCTGTCAGTATAAAACATTTAGAGTAACTGACCTTAAGCAGCAGCATTGGAGCTTCAGCAGAGATCTGTGAGGCACGTTGGTGACCGAGAGCATACAGATTCCTGTGTGTGATGATCTGTCTCGCTCTTTCAGTTTACCACTCATGACTGACTCATCAACCTCCACTCATCTCTCCATCTCCCCCCCCCACACACACACTTTCTGACATGCTCACTGACACAGCAAACAGCAGTAACCACCCAAAGCCCCACCTACATAAATAAATCCTGCTCACACTGTAACTTAACCATACAGATGAAAACAATACATCACATGGGCAAAAGCATCAGGACACATTTCTTTATAGAACCTTTAACTAAAAATAATTTGGGAAGCAGAGAGCTATTTATGAGGTCATATTGACTGGGAGGCAGATAGACAGTGGCATAAGGGTTAGCACATACGTCTCTCAGCACTGGGGATCCAGGTTCGAATCCCAGTCTGGGTGAAGTTTTCATGTTCTTTCCGGGTTTTCCTCCCACAGTCCAAATACAGATTCAAGCTTAACTGGCTGGAAAGAATTGCCTAAATTCTTCCTCTAATTCTAAATTGTCTCTATATATTGTGTGTGTTTGTGTGAACAAGCATGTGCCCCGCTATAGATTGGTGCCCTGTCCTGTGTGTATTGGCCCATTCCTTAAAACATTCTCCCCTTGATGGGCACGACCCCCTCACACTCTACCCGAGATCTTTGTTCCTAGTAGAGGATTAAGCAGGATATAATAAATAAGAGATCCTGACCGGAAAAAGGGACAGCTAAAGGTTGCTTGGGTGTGATGTGAATGAACTTCAATGGCCGGTGGTCCTAGTTACCATACCAAATCATCACCTGCAGAATATCATGGCTAACCACTAGTGTAAGGTTTCCTCCACTCAACATGACTGTAGTTTGGGACAAAAAGGTGTCGAAACACCCACGAAAATAAACTGTGTGATATCATGGTAACCACCATAAAGTTGGAATGATTTATCTGAATGAACAACAGAGTAACCCCCCAAAATTATGGTTTTAAATGTAAACATGTGCAATAAAATAACATGGTCCTATAAAAATCATTATAATGACCAGCTGAGATCAATAACCTATTGAACCTATCTATAGTATGTTTTTCTCAGATGACTGTATTTCATTCTCTGGTCATTTTCTCTCCACAATGTTCTCTGTTATCCTGTCTGTCTGCTGTCCCGAACCCCTGACCCGATGCATTTGGTGCATTCATGTGTCTGTTGCTTTTTTGCCAGATCTGACACATGGCACGTGCAAGTCGGCACGCAACACTCAGCTGCCTTACCCCCCCTCTCCACTCACCCCCCTCCAACACCAATTACAACCACTCACTGAAAGAGAAAGAGACATGGGGGAAGGGTGGAGCCATTCTCATCGCTCACTTAGAGAGAGAGTGTGTGAGAGAGAGAGAGAGATATAGAGAGAGAGGGTATAAACCTGCAAAGAATAAAGGACTAAAGAGGGAGCTCTTTGTGCATGAACAAAAAAAAAAAAAAGAAATTTGAGGAGAGGAACACGAGAGGGGGAACGGGTGAATGAGCAGTTGGGGAGGACAGCGAGGAGCGCGTCAAGGATTGATGTGGTGGAGAAGAGTTCAAAAATCACAAGAAACTTAACACAGCAGAATTCAGCTGAGGTGCTGAGGAGATTGTGGGCATCAAACACGCGGCAGTGGCGGTTTGGTTTCATGATTTAAATCCAGAACGTCTAAATTTGCAAAGCAAAGTATCGTCAAGGTTAAAGAACCACTGAGGATCATATAATCTCGAGAAAAATAAGCAAGGTCGTCCAATCTACTGCTGTGGTTCTTAAAAAGAAAGAAGGAAAAAGGTCTGGTTCCTGAACAGTGGCCTGTTGCCAGGCCTTTCTTTCGTTCTCCCTCGCAGGAGTCGAGCTAAGATTAGCTCCCCATATGTTGGAGTCCGACGCATCCACATTTAAAGAGCCAGCATGAATTTAAAGGGCCAGCGTAAAGATCCTGTTGCAGTGTGTTCTGCAGTATTGCGTGAGATGCTTCCAGTACGCCGCAACAGACCCAGATGACTGATTATAATATTTACACTCGTTTAAGGTTCCTGAAGGGTTCTAGGAGGGTTCTAAGACAGGGTAGGAAGACAGGGTAATGAGTTAAACTGAGAGAAGCAGGCAGGATATGTAGTTTCTGTAAAATACAACGGAAAGACATGATGTGGACCAATCTCATTAAGACACGTCCATGAGAGCTTTATACAACCTTCTCTCAATCCAGAATTTTGAAGTGCGATGGTAAAGTTCCTTAAAGATCTGTTCACATTTTTGGCAACATATCTAACACAAATCACAAGGTGTGTACACCACACACGTTGTAATGCTCTGAAAACAGGAAGCAGGGGCCCTGAAATCATAGAAAGACTAAACCAGTTCTAAGATTTCCTGGAATTGTGCAGAGCGGTGTTAAAAACAGAGTTGAAAGAACATGAGAAAGAAAACAAGACAAACCAAGCAAGATGTAAACAACATCAACAGAGGAACTATAATCATTAAACAACGTTCCCATGAGAAGCATGTACTCTGGACTTGTAAGATCAGTTTGGGAAAAGACCATGCACAAAGCAAGGTCCATAAAGAAGAACTTGATTAATATACATATAACTTTGGGATGAATTAGAAAGTTTCCTGTAGAAACTTTCCTTGGAGAGTGAAAGCTGTTAGTGCTGAAGCTCCTGTCAGTGTAAAATGTTCCAAAACTTTTACTCTCAGTGAGTTCACATGTTGATGTAACATTACAGAAAAGTTTCATTGGCCACACAGCACAAGAACAATGAAGACCCGGATCAGCCGCTGGCCATTTAACAGCCTTTAAAACCCAAAAGTTGAGGACTTCCGGCACGTTCCATTATCTTACTCGCATACACACATGCTGAAAACTTCCCCTACTTACTACTCGCACACACGCCCGGCTACCCGGTCACATGACCGCAGCCTGGAAGGCGGTGCTAGGCTATAATTACAGCTGTGATGTCATGCTCCACTCAGTGTTGCCACAGAAACTAGGTCAGCGTTAACCCTTTACCATAATGCTGCGGGGATTCCGCTTCTCGCGATGAAACATTACGAAAGGCTTTCCACCGGCACTGTTTCATGTGGTGATGCGCGTTTATGGTGCGTGTGCGCATTTTCCTTCTCGCTCTGAATGGATCTCAATCAGCATGAACCTTAAGTCGGAACACCTTCACCCGTTCTTGTAAATCTGAGACGGGGGATTAACCCTGAATCACACTCAGTTTCATCAACCACCGCAAAAACGCTGACTGATGGGTGGTAGGCAATGGCGCTGCGCATCACTCCATTCTGCGTTGACTTTATTTTAAACCCAATCGTCAGCCAATGATTAGATAGACATGTTTCCAAAAGTGCAACAAGGAAACCAAAAGGTTCGCTACTTGAGGAGAAAGAATAACTAATGACACCTTCAGCTGCAGCAGAATGTAAACACTTAAGAATAAAAAATGCCATTTATGTACAACTCCTGGAACATCCCATCCCATGAAATCCTGCAGTGCACACAAGGTTCCTCTGCTCAAGAAGGCCCACATCCAGGCCCGTCTAAAGTTTGCCAGTAAACGTATTAATGACTTCAAAAGAGCCTGGAAAAAGGTGCTGTGGTCAGATGAGACCAAAATTGAGCTCTTTGGCCTCAACTTAAGTTGACGTGTTTGGTAGAAAGAAAAAAAAACAGAATATGACCCTAAGAACACCATCCCCACTATCAAGCATGGTGGTGGAAGTATTATGATTTGGGCGTGTTCTTCTTCCAAGGCCTCTGGCCAACTTCACCGCATTACCTTGTATCGCAAAATCCTGGGTGGCAACCTCCTTGTTTCTGCCAAAATACTGAAAATGGGTCGTGGATGGGTCTTCCAGCACGACAACAACCCAAAACATACAGTACAGCCAAGGAGTGGCTTTATAAGAAGCATATCAAGGTGATAGAAGGGCCTAGCCAGTCTCCTTACTTCAATTCCCCCGAACATCTATGGAGAGAGCTGAAGCTTCGCATTTCTAAATGCATAATCTGCAGAGAGGAATGCTCCAAAATTTCTCCTGAAGTGTGTGCAAACCTTATAAAAAGATTGCTGTGGGTTTTGCCATCAAGTATTAAATGACCTTTTCCTAGGGGGTAAAATACTTATTTCCTTTAATGAAATTTTATGATAAAATTTTATTTATCTTTTCATGTAATTTTCTCAGTTTTTCCTTTGATATAATTTTAAAGGGGTCACTGTGAAAATAAAGCTGGCATGAAATTATGAGACATTTCATTATTTTTTTTGTATTAAAACCTTTAAAGTCAGTGGGTGATCAGGTACTATTTTCCTCCACTCTGTCTGTAATGTGAACTAAGATTTTATGGTTCTTTTCAGCCTGTTGGTTCGGCATATGGTTTGACCTGCTTACGTTTCGTTGTGATGGTGGTTTGGTTGGTTAGCTGGACATGAACTAGTTTCTAACCTTTGAGCTCAGCTTTGGTTTCTCCCTCATAATACTGTAGTCAAAGGTTCTCACAGTGTGGGGGGGGGGGAGGTAGCATAGCCGCCAGTATGAAGGAAGTGAGGTTCATACACGTTGGTTTGGTTGTGGATTTATCTGCCTATTATGCAAATCGCCATGTTCTCCTGTCTGAAATAAAATTGCCCCAGGTGTGAATATATGTCAGTGTATGTCTGCCCTGTGATACACTTCTGAACTATAGGGGTTTTTCACCCAGTGAGTGCTATGTTAGGCACCAGCAATCGACTCCCAGGACCCTGAACAATTTAGAATTTAAAAACTGATCCAGGTCTTTGAATCCTGGACCAAAGTCACACTGACGCATTAAGCTGCAACAATCCAGGTAAAGAGTCATTTATTGAGTTAACTGGTTACTAATTATAGAAAGGGAGAGAGAGAAGGTTTACTAATAAACATTACCGCAGTTAATTTTAACAGGACAGCTCAACTACAGTCTGCGCTCCGAAGCTGCTTACCATCCTTAGCGCTGGAAATTATTTCCATATTGTACCTCCCTCACATGTTTGCGGGGAGCTTTCTTTCACATGGCTCGAACGGTGCCTGGATGAGCGCAGCGAGTGGATTGGCCCATACTACAGGTTATTCTGGTCCGTAAACACTGCACCACGTGCTGACGCGCCTCTCCGCACTCCTGTTACCTCAAATGACTGGGAAACTTTAGCAGCCACGCCTTCCACTCACAATCCGTTCCTCTACGCTTACGCCTTCTTATCCTCTTCTTCGCACTTCCTTTGGCCTCCCCCTTATTCTCTGTGCACTCCAATAGGCGCTCAACGCGCGTCTGTTCAAAACTGCGGCCTGTAAAACTCTGATCAGACCGGTCGCAGCTCCGGCGCAGGGGCATCCGCCTGGCGCTCGCTCAACTCCTCATCTCTAAATCTAAATAGACCACAAAAGCAAAGACAGGCGTACACCTGCAGCTCGCAGGTTGCATCAAGAACATAGGGAGGCGACAACGCGATGGTACAGAAAACACAAACGCACCGAGGTGCTCACCTCTGTGGCCAGGTTTGAGACGAATGCTTGCCCTCTCACGCCGTTGTCACAACGCTCCACCTACATACAGACACAGAGACACACGCACACACACACAGAGAAAGAGAGACAGACAGTTATAGGTCATAAGAGTTACGGCAATGCGATAATACACTTGGATACTAATCCAGCTGCAGCTGTCTCACTGACACCTGCTATAACACATGACGCATCATTTGACCTCCAGCGTGATACAGCTGCTACGTTGTGATGTACCCGCCCACTTTCATCTCACATCACAGCTAATTACGGATCAATACAATAAACTATAGATTGGTGATTTTGTCCTACAGTTACAGACGTTACATTAAATGCGGCTTTAATACAAAATAAATAATAAAGTTTTAATTATTATTATAACGTTTTGAGATTTAGGAATAGATTTAATGAAAGCATTACATATATATATATATATATATATATATATATATATAGTGTTAAATATAATAATGAATAAAATGATTATATACTAGTGAGAATTAAATAGATGAAGGAACACCCCCTCAAATTAAACACACACACACATTTCATTTTACATTTACCCTCTGGGTCCTGCTGCTGCTTTCTTCTCACTCCCAGCCGGTCCTATCCCATCAATGGCCTGAGTTATTCCTTCTCTTTCCTTTTCTATCACTCTTTCTACTCTGTCCATTTAGGAAGCCATCTTTTTTAAAGTCCAGCGTTACACTAGCGCACGAGTGCTCGGCTCGGCTCTGTTTAACTCGTCCCTGCTTTCCTTCCTTCGCTCTCTTCCTCTATCTCACTTCCTCCCTCCCCTACGTGGGTCCACCACATAGACACAGGAGGATTTTATTTAAAGCCTGTGTGATCACTATCGGCAATGCACTCCACACACACACACACACACCCCTCCCACTCTCTGATGTGACACCCCCCCTCCTGCCCGCCACACACACACAAAGACAGATACACACTCCACCTCCACAAACACACACTCATATGCTCCTACACGCATGCACACACTTTTACGTCAGGAACAAAAAGAAGCCAGCGACCAATGGGAGGCCACCGTCGACTCTGCTGCCAGGGTGAAGCACAGAAATGGAGGAGGGGAAGAGAATAAGAGAAAAAGACAGACGCACAAGAAGGGGGTTGGGTGAACAGGGGGGGACGTGCTGTGTACAATGTGTGTGTGTGTACACACTGTGCGGCTATGAGCCTATACTGGGGGATGGGACTGCTTCTTTCTGTGTCTCTTTCTCTTGCCGTCAATTATCTCCTCTGGCTTGTCTTACCGCAAACAATGCCTCTGGTATGCGCTATCACCGGCGACCATCTGTGTCTCGGCAGTTTACAACAGCCGGACTGGACTGTGCACTCCGTTGTGCACTAATACACACACATACACTCAAATGCAGTCTGACACAAATATACATGGTGCAATGCAGCTGATACACACGTCATTACCACTGCACAGTCAGCCAATCAGGTGCTCTGATATAGATTAGAGCTGAGTGACAGATCTTCATATCTGTATTGTTTAAAGTATAAAGGATGTTCGTTTTGTGCAGACTTTGTATTTTTACACTGCAGTAACAAGAAGCTCAATTTTCCGTAGTTCTGTAGTTCTATTTGTAGTTCATTCTGTAGTCCATCGGTTCCCTCTGATGACAGAGAAGGTATTATTAGGGTGGTGGATGATTCTCAGTACTGCAGTGATACTGACATGGTGGTGGTGTGTCAGTGTGTGTTGTGCAGTCTGTGCCGGTGCCAGCGAATCTGTACTCACTAAATATTTTATCATAGACATTATATTAACATAAAATGCGGCAACATCTGTTCAGCTCCATCTGCAGATGTAGTACAGTTCAAAACAACTTATCTGGTTCCAACAACCATGCTACAGTCAAGAGCAGAGTGATGACAGAACAGTTCTGTACACTAAGCTGAGTAATCAGACTGTATGTGTGTGTTGCGCGTGAGAGTGGGATTGAAATTCTACATGTGGTTATCCTTTACAGATAGTGAGAAAGTTGAAAACGAGAAGGATCTCAGTTCCCCTGTACAATCACATCTCCATTATTGTTTTACAACCGCCGGTAATCATTCACTGACACGCCCGCCAACCAGAGGTCACATGACTCCGAACTGGGTCAACCGCATTCCTCACATCAGGCTCAAATAATACCGCATGCCCCAGCTGCAGTCAGACTGTACGCAACAAATAATAAAAAAAAAAAAGTGCAAATAAAATAAAGCATCCTCGGGTGGAGCGTTATAGAGCACCGGGGGACCCGCTCGGAGCGAAGCCTTAAACGCAAAGAGAGGAGAATCTGTTTAACCTCCAAAATCCGCCTTAGCCGCGATGGTGACGAGCCAGAAACAAAAGTGAGTGAACGATGCAAATGGTAGAATGAAGTCACAAGGACGCAGGACAGCTGAAAGAGCAAAAGAGATAGAAGATGGCGAACTATGAACAGGCGGCTGAGAAGAGCGAAAGAAAAAAAAGGTGGTTTGGTGACGCAGCAGTTGTTACGCAGCGTGGGAAATCCAGAAACGTCATACCAGAGCGTGTGTGTGTGTGTTTGAGTGTGTGTGCACGTGGTCGAGCTTGCAGGAACCACGAGGTGTTGGGAGGTTGCGCTGTGGAGCGCTTCAACTTTCCCTCCTTTTTCACTTTGCACAACGATTACACATCAAGGCAGCGTACGGTGTTGAAGCTCGCGAGCCCGCATTCACGATCTACACTCTGTGCTCGGAGTCCCGGTGCAGCTCGAGATCGTTTTGCCAGAAAAAAACGACCAATGGGACAAAAGCCGCGCAAGCCGCACAGGACGACCGGCTGAAGATGACCACCTGAAAAATGACAGGAGGCTTCGAAAGAAACACTCACTGTTTCAAAAAAGCTAAAGAAGTCCGGAGCACAGAGAAACTCGCACAGGATAAACAGTTAGCCACCGTAACATCTTTAGAGAATTATTTTAAGTCCCTGCTGTAAAATATTCGTCGTTAAAGGAACATCAATAATAATAGATGAACATACACAACGTGCTCACACACCTGCACAGCACAATCCAGATGTGCGTCAATCAAGTGCTACAGGAGCAGGTATTATTAGGCTGGTGGATGATTCTCATTACTGCAATGACAATGAAAAGCTGGTGGCGTATATTAATATTTTTATTTATTCAGTCATTCATATATTTCACTTAATCCTCTACTAGGTTTGCGGGGGGGGAGGGGGTTACCATGCCCATCCAGGGGAGAAGATTTCAGGCGCTGGGCAGATACACTCAGGACAGGGCTCCAATTTATCACTGGGCGCGCTCACACAGACTATATGGGGAAATTTAGAGCAGCCAAGTTACCTTGAATCCATGTTTTTGGACTGTAGGTGGTAACCGGATAACCCAGAGGAAACCCACGCAGACACGAGGAGAACACCCAGATCAGATTCAAACCTGGCTGAGAGGCGGACGTGCTAACCACTAAGCCACCATGCCAACCTATTTATATCATTCATTTATATTTAGTTATATGTATTTTACGTGTCAGTGGTCCTCGGTGGTCATTTGTCTGTTCCCACAAATTGCACTTTAAGATAATCAGATTTAAATAAACTAAAGAACTAAACAGAATTCTTAAACCACGAAAGTACAAGACATTAAATTAAAGGGAGCGACACCTGGTGTTCTGCTGAGCTGGAGCCATTCATCCTGAGTAAACCCCACCCCCAACCCCCACACACACACACACACACTGCGGCAGAGTGGTCATTAAGTCTGCATCAATACAGAGTTGTGAGAAATTGCACCTATGGTGTGTGTGTGTAAGTAAAAGAAAGCATCACTGTAATAACAGAATTAATGACCCTAATTAACCCACCCCGCCTTCTACTTTTTCCAACAATGTCCCATCTAAAGCCTGCAAATCCACACACCTATTCAGACCCCCCTACCCACACACACACACACACACACACACACACACACACACACACATACTTGATCAGCATCTGACCCTCACCCGAACTACCCAGCCTCCCAACACAGAATGAGCTGTGTAAAGTGCAGTGATTTTGTCCTGATATTTAATCAGATTTACAGTCACAAGGATCCAAACCTCCAGCAGCAGGAGGTGCTCAATGGCATGCTAGAACAAAAAAAGGCCTTCCTCAAACTGTTTGTTTGAACCTGCTTAAAGCTTTACTGCGTGTCTTTATTGTCTGAAAGCACCTGACTGCTTCTACAGGAGCACAGTACTGATGTGACGTGAGTGTATTACAGCGGCATTTTCAGGTGCATGCAGAAGCCGCGGGGTTTGGAACCTCATCATGCCGTAATGACGCAGGTGATGGATGCAGCGCTGTGGGGAGTGGTGGGGGACACATTTCACATTTCTGCGGTGTTCAGTGTGATTGGAGGTGATTGTTTTTAAATAGGTTCCACTGCATGCAGAAACCACGCCGGAGGGACGGCGACTCTCCACAAAACCTCTTTATAAAGCGGCTCTGGCGGCGTCCGCGTTTAATCGATTCTCTGATAAATGTTCACTAACTGCTTTTAGCATCATTACCATTATTGAGCTCACAGCACGGTCATAGTGTGGCGCTCCACGTCTGGTTGGTGGATTCAGGGGTATAATGGGATGATGTTGCTAGGCGACTTGGTATCAAGCGTTGGGGGGTTGCAGGGGTCAGAGAAAGGAGACAATGAAATGAGGCCTTTGTGATCAGTGCTGTCAGCACTAATGAGCAACGTGTACAGGAGAAAGACATGACTGATATATATATATACTGTATATATATATACATATATATATACTCTGTGTGAATACTTTGGGGAAGGCCCTTTGCTGCTTTAGCATAACATAAAGCATGGTTCTTACAGATATGGTTGCCCTGAACTCACCCTCATCCGACATCTTTAGAATTAACTTGAACTGAGATTTGAGTACTCTAAGGTAATAATTTTCGGGTTGCTACAGTTACCGCAGGTAATGTCGTCCTGAACACAGAATGTTGTCGGTTCCGCGTTGACTTAACGCAGGTTTTTAAAACAAGGTCGGAACGCCGCGGCACCGGAGTCTCAACTGTTTGCAGAACACACACCGGTAGCTGGAACTGATAACACACTCAAACAACATCTGGCCTGGGTTTAGTTTATTACAATTAAACAACAGCGCAGAGGGTACTGATCCAACATCCATCAAAAACATTATGCGTCTTTGATCTTTGACGATCTTTGAACAGAACCTGGGTTTCAATACATATTCTACTTTGGGACGTCTTGGCAGTTTAAGGCCAATAAAGTCTCAGCTCCTGAACATCTGGTACAAACCGGGCGGGTTCTGATTCATAAATTAAAGAGATTTGCACGAAGGTGAGGAGCCCACAGGTTTAAACCTCTCTTCAGTTCCCTTTACACACACACATAGTTGCAAGAGATATTAACCAAGTGCACTGCCATAAAAACTCCACCCTGCATCTGTCCTCATCCAACAGGATGCTGCTGGATTGGAGATATGGCGGAGGGTGTGTCAGTCGTTTGGGTCATCCTCCTCCCTCATTCACACACACACAAAAACAGGAGACACGTGCAGAACGATGGGTTCCTTCCTTCCTCCTCGACAGACCCCAGCTCAGCTTTCCAAATCCTGGCTTTATTTACACTCTTTCTTTCGCAGTATTTACACATCAACCTCCTTCATCCGCCACAGCTCCAGCACCAAATGAGATTTACTGCAACTTTAATACGGATCAGGCGGTGGGGGTTGCTGCAGAGGTGAGACCCGGTTACATAATAAACAGAGGTAGTCAGTATTAAAGGTCTCATCTGAAAACGAAACAGAAAGCAGGGCCCTTTGTGTTTGACACACCACCCCCATCGCCCCAAATACCGACTGCCATGTGTGTCACGGGAGTGCTTTTGGGGGTTAAAGGTCAGGCAGCAGTGCATACAGAGCAGGTGGGAGGAATTTTGGTGGAAAGTTCTGCTAAAGACTTCCACATGTTTTTTCTCTTGCATCTTTAAAATGAAGCGGTCGCCTCCGCAGACTGGGCGCTGTTTAAACACATCAGAGTGTGTACAGCTATGGGTCAGTTGTGTAAATGTGTCTAGTACAGGATTATCTGGATTTTATAAACCAGGCTTGAATCGTTGTTTCTGCAGTCAGAGAGTTTGGTCACAAACACAGTTTATCCCACAGCTGTTACTGTTTGGGGTTTAAACAAAATAAGAAGTTTAAAGTCTCTTTATCTGCTTTGCCCTCTTTGAGTATTTTCGTGTTGTCTAAATGGAGCAGAGCAACCACTTTACACACACACACACACACACACACACACACACACACACCCTTCAACCGTCACTTAGTAGCTTAAAGCAAACAGCTAAAGAAAAGCTGGACCATCAGGTTCTGGGGCTGGAAGAGGAGAAGGGAAAGAAAAGTGAGCGGACCTGGTTCACAGTCTCAGTTCAAATTCACCCCAAAAATGTTAGGAGTTAAGGATGCTTCATGCATGATGATACAGGAAAGGGCTTCCCTTAAACTGTTTTCACAAATCTGGAAAGAAAGCATTATATATATATATAATGTAATCTAGGTGCTTTATTTTATACAACGGATTGATTTTACTCCAATTAGAATGTAACCAAATGAGGCCTGTCCCAGCACTTTTGTATATAGTGTAGTGTAAGATGTTCCTAAAAGAAACAGTGCTGCTGGTCGCAGTGGGTTAATTTCCTTTAGACCTGATCGAACATGTCAGTAATTAACCAAACCTTTTACTCATGGAGTCAGGAACTGACATTGGACCAACAAGACAAGAAACCGGTTTAACAGTTGACGGAGGGAGGGAGGCATACGACTGTTGACCGTTTCACATGCGTAATGTGAGGTTCATAGGGTCTTAACAAATAAAACGGGTCAAGACAAACAGGAAGTGCCGTGTGGCAGACAAGTCTAGACGGGACAGAGGAGGAATGTCTCTGAGAGAGATCAAAAGCAAAGCGTGTCTGCAACTGGCTGTGCTTTTCGGATTCAGAAACATTTCTTTTCCTTTGTTCCGTCAAAATCCAGTAAGAACCCTGCGGATGGCCGGCCTCTGAAGTTCGGGTGAACTTTGGGGTTACACACAACAGAGTGCACCAGGGCGCGTTCAGTCCACATGTGTTTTCATTCTGAAAACGTAATTCGAACCCACAGGATCCTGCCGTCTCGGGTTCAGAGCAGTAACACACTAATCAGTGCATGAGCTGTGTGAACGTGTGAAGGAGATTCCACAGTAGAGATTCCATAGTGATTACTGAGCGACATGTATCATTAACGATGACGACGCTGCAGGTCCGCATAAAATGCAATGTCATGATTCAAACTCGGATTTTAGTTTTGCTCCAGAGTTCAGGTAGAACAATACTCAGAAAATAATTAAAGGGAACTACTTAAGTAAAAGTAAACGAGGACCATAGTGTGTGGAAGGCAGTTATCTAACAGGAACATGGAACCTTTGAACTCATTATATCATTTCCAAGCAACCTGAATCACGATGCCACAATAAAACTGCCTACAGTACATCTAACCAATATTCCTTAGATCAGTGATGTATAGTCGTATTTTGATTGTGTGTCTTGACACCCAACTTCTGGGGGGAAAAAAACAGCTCTTACCCGTGGCCTCTTCTTTAGCTCATGACACTTCCTGAGTTTGCAGATCTGATGGCAGACCTTCCTGTTGAGGCAGCTGCTGCAGGTGCCACAGTTTTCTGTGCGCGTGCAGGGCTCACAGACGCCGCAGCGCTTCCTCTTCTTCCTCGCAGGTTCCTGAGAAATGGAGAACAGACCGGCCTCCTGGTGTTCATTCTGGATGAACTCGCTCAGAGGAGATACCGCATCTGCCCGTCCCACTCTGAGAAGGACCCGGGCTTCGTCGTCATCCAGGGAGAATTCGTATATGTCGGGCGATGGAGCGGCGGGCCCGGGGCAAGGCTTGTGCATGCTGGAAAGCCAGGAGACGGTGGTCCGAGTTAAGAGTTTAAGAAAACATGCAGGAAGGTCACGGAGTCACATAAAAGTCCATTAAGTGACTTGAGGTTGAGAGGATTTGGAGATAGCACGCGCCCCCGTGAAGGATTCGCTATGGGCATTGAGATACCAAGCTCAGGCTGATCCACCTGGATGGACAGGTGAGGTGTGGCGGCAGTGGGTGGAGATCATCTCTCAGCTCGGACGGATGACGATGGTCTGAGGGTCCACCCTGACCTCAGCAGTTTCAAAGGAGCCATTTCACTTTAGATCATCTGAAGCCGCGGCGCCTGAGAGTGAGAATACAAAGATTACACACACTCATCTAGAACAGCATTTGTGAGGTCAGACTTTGATATTGCACTGGACATGGCTCACAATCTGAGTTCTTGTTCATCTCTATGGTGTCAGATGGGGTTTAGGTCACAAGGCTCTGTCGAAATAGACTCTAGTAATGTTGGGAGATGTCTAGGTGATGGATTTTAAACCTCTGTGACAACAGAACACATTTGATAACTTCAAATGGAAGTTTGTGAACAAACTTCAAAAAGTTGGCTTGGAAAGAGAACATTTAGCTAAAAAAAAAAACTCAAAATAAAAAAGGTGTAATGTTGTTTGAAATTCAAAAGAGAAGCTGATAAAACATTTTTAATAGATTTCTTTGGGGGGGAAAAAAACAGTACACCATATTGCTCCAAAAAGCACAAGCAACCTAAGTGGCTATGGGTACTACGACTGCCAAATTGCAATGTTGTACGTTAAAAGATGCAAGACGAGAAACGCTTAAAAAATTTGCCTAGAATAAATATGAGAAGAGCAAGAAGTTGTCTTCTTCACTCCTTTTTCATTTTCCTCCCAATAGGAATCAATTAAAAATGTTTCATCATCTTTTGTTTTGAATTTCAAAAAAACTTTACACCTTTTCTTTGCTGCTTCTTTGGTTGTTTTTTGTTAGTTTGTTTAGCCACAGGTATCCTTTGCAATCCAATATTTTGAATTTTGTTCACGACCTTCCCCGTCTGTTTAAGAATTGTGTCCCAATCAGTGAGAGTTTACAGAATCAAAAAGAAAGAACCCGATTCTTTAAAGAGTCAAACCAACAACGGCTCCCCTGTGAACCCTTAATATTACCCTATGTTTCTAACTGCAGCTCGGCCTCGTAATAAAACGGGACACTGCCGCTGAATTAGCTGCACGAGAAGTCTTTCACTTGCACAGCTGATAAGGAACTTCTGTTGGTAGTTTCCTGTTTCTCACTGAATGAAGTGAAGTTCCACATTCGAGGGTTGGGAGGGAGGGAGGGGGGGTG
>JAOUQT010000025.1:571187-588203 GCA_025769995.1 Xyliphius kryptos
CTCTCGTACATGTAATATTTTATGCTTTGTTTTTTTTTTACTAAATAATAATATAAATAAAGTTTTCTGTAAAGGGAAAAAAGCAGTAGACATGTCAGATGTTTAAATATACACAATAAACAAACAATATATATATATATATATTAGTGTGTTGCCAAAGTTTTCATCCTCCTTGAACTTTTTAACCTTTTTCCACATTTCAAATATAAAGAGGGGATTTTTTTTTTTACACAATCAACATGAAGTGGGACACAATTGTGAAGTGGGATTTATTGGATATTTTAAACTTTGGACTTTTTTCAGATATAAAAAAAATGGAAAAGTGGGGCATGCAATATTATCTGACCCCTTTACATTCAGTGCACTCTCTCCAGAAGTTCAGTGAGGATCTCTGAATGATCCAGTGTTGACCTAAATGACTGATGATAAATAGAATCCACCTGTGTGTAATAAAGTCTCCGTATAAATGCACATGATCTGTGATGGTCTCATAGTTCTGTTTAAGGCGTAGGGAGCATCATGAAGACCAAGGAACACACATCAAGCAGGTCCGAGATACTGTTGTTGAGAAGTTTAAAGCCGGATTTGGATACACAAAGATTTTTCAAGCTTTAAACATCTCAAGGAGCAGTGTGCAAGCGATCATATTGAAATGGGAGGAGTATCAGACCACTGCAAATTTACCAAGACCCGGCCGTTTCTCTAAACTTTTAGCTCAAACAAGGATAAGCCTGATCAGAGATGCAGCCAAGAGACCCATGATCACTTTGGATGAGCTGCAGAGAACTACAGCAGAGGTGGGAGACTGTCCATAGAACAACAATCGGACTTACACTGCACAAATCTGGCCTTTATGGAAGAGTAGCAAGAAGAAAGATATTTATCAAAGATATCCATAAAACGCCACTTGGGAGACACACCAAACGTGAAAGAAGGAGTTCTGGTCAGATGAAACCAAAATCGAACCTTTTGGCCACAATGCAAAAGGTTATGTTTGGTGTAAAAGCAACACAGCTCATCACCCTGAACACACCTTCCCCACTGTCAACATGGTGACGGCAGCATTATGGTTTGGGTCTGCTTTTCTTTAGCAAGGACAGGGAAGCCAAATACAGGACCATTCTGGAAAAAAACCTGTTGGAGTCTGAAAAAGACCTGAGACTGGGATGGAGATTTATCTTCTAAAAAAATGAACCAAAACATAGAGCAAAATCTACAATGGAATGCGTCACAAATCAACATATCCAGGTGTTACAATGGCCAAGTCAAAGAACCGGCAACTCTATACTGGGGAAGGGCTCAATTATTAGTTCGCTTAGTAATCATATAACCTGTTGAACTCTGACAGTCATTAATTAAACATCTCATTTAAATTGAACTACAACTTTATAACAAATGTATTTGATGTTTTTATTATTTGCAGAATGTATCAGGACAAACTGGCATCACTGAAGAGGCAACTGCAGCAGCTACAGGAGGGTACTGATATACATACAGAGATAAAACTTACCGGCCACTTTATTAGATTCACCTTCTTTCTGCAGTGTGTCCATAGTATCAGTTCCTTTAGTTGCTTTGTTATACAGATGGATTTGTAGTGCTACAATTAGAAGTAGAAGGTGATGGTTAAAGAATTAAAGCAGTGGAAGTAATAAGCATGTTTTTTTAGGAACATTACAGGAATATCAGAAGAGGATGAAGAAACTGGATCAGCAGTATAAAGAGAGACTCCGTAATGCAGGTAAGAGGTTGTCTCTCTCACACACACACTTGCCTCTCTCTTTTTTTTTTTTTTACTGAAATCCACGCTTTTGTGTTTTTGTAGATCTCTTTCTCCAGCTGGAGGTAAGTTTAAGTCATGTTACCTGAACTTAGGCTCCATTCCTAGTTTGGTAATCTAGAACCTGAAGTCGATCCTCATCTATTTGTGGTTTGTGTCTCAGACGGAGCAGGTGGAGAGGAACTACATTAAAGAGAAGAAGGCGGCAGTGAAGGAGTTCGATGATAAGAAGGTGGAGCTGAAGGAGAACCTAATTGTAGAGCTGGAGGAGAAGAAGAAGATGATTGAGAACGAGAAATTAACCATGGAGTTAACAGGAGGTGAGATGGGCTGTGTTCCAAAACCAGTAGTACCAGTCTGTAATGGTACCCTTTTCCTCGAACATAAAGCATTGCTCCCAAAGATGCACTAGTTCATATTTTCAGGGGATTTTCTATTTTTCCATGAAAAAGAATTCACATTTATTGCTAAACAAAAACACTAGTTGTACCGTTTGTCAACATACCAATAACACAGGGACAGTATTACAGTGTCCGGCCACCGGGGGGAGCTCATTACAGCAAACTGGAGCGTACGGTATAGCGGCTTCCAGCCAGCCACCAGGGGGAGCTCATCACAAGGCAATGAGGACGTTATGGGGCGCAGCTCTGCATCTGGCGGTAGGGGACAATGGTGGCGAGCTGAAAAGAATCACTACTGCATGCCCAGGAGTTCTGTTCGGCGGACATGCTTACAAACAAAAACTTAAGTGGGAGGCCTTTTATTTAGCAGTTCGGAAATCTACTGGGTCTTATTTCTAGGGAAACGCAGTAGGACTAATCTGGTCGCTGTCTTAGAGCTCCATCTGCTTGTGCTTAAGTGTAAACACTGAACTAACAGTTGCTTTTCCTTTAGATTCAATGGAAGTGAAGCCTATCATGACGCGGAAGCTCCGGCGGAGACCTAATGATCCTGTCCCTATTCCTGACAAACGCAGGAAACCTGCCCCTGATATCCTTCACCCTCTGTCCTTCACACATCTGGTTCAACGCCAAGTTTTTAATTTTAATGCAGAGTGAATGTTTAAGGAGCTAACTATTTTAATCTGAAAAAAAGGCGAAAGGTTGTGTTTAGTGTTCTGATGGCAGGTGGCACCAGCTTGTAGTTTTTGCAGATGTTCACTAGGATGTTAACTGGGGTAGGCAGTATGTGGTTGCTAGGATGCTGGTATGTTGTGAGCAGGGATTGGTTATTGATGCTAAAGTGTTCACTTTAACTCAAAACACCGCAGCTAAACTACTTACTCACAGAGGAACAAATCATGGAGGATCTGCGGACGTTAAATAAGGTCAGTTTACATCATAACATTGTTTTAAAATGTTCCGAACCTGCAGCTGATTTTCTGTTTCTGCTGAATTCATAATGAATTAATGTAAAAATAATGTAATTAATGATTTTTTTTTTTACTGATGATGCCAATAGAGGTCTGACATATTTGTCCAACAGAACACACATTATTTTTTAGTCTTTGTTTTTTTATAACTGTTTTTTTAAAAATCAATTGTATACAATTTGTTTAATTATGTCAAAATGTACTGTTTTAGTGCAGTTTTTAAGCTCTTTAGAACCTTTTTCTAATTAATGATTTTGTTTTCTCTCTGAAGCTGAAGTCGCCAAAGAGACCAGGTACATTTACTACAGTATTTTTGAAAACATGGCTAAACTTTTATTTAAAAAAAAATAAATAAATAGGAATAAAATCCCCATGTTTGTGTTTCAGCCTCGCCCTCCTCTCCTGAACACCTTCCTGCCACGCCCATGGAAAGCCCCTCCCAACGTTATGAGGCTCGGATAGAAGAGGGCAAACTATACTACGATAAGAGATGGTAAGAAGTAACAGAATTAAAACCTTTACCCACGGCATCACTGGGTTCTATAAATAAATGGGAATGTTTAAGTCTGTTTACAAGTTAATGAACAACATATCCCATAATGCACTCCCATAGAATCAGTATATGTAAATATACAGTGTATGGATGATGGGTGTGATAGCTCAGTGGTTAGGGTCTTGAACAATCAATCTGACGGTTGTGGGTTCAAATCTCAGGCCCATTGAATTTACCAATGTGTGTCTTGACCTTTATTAACCTTAATTGCGCCAGTCACTGTGTTCTGACCCCAACCATCAAGTTATAATCAACTTGTAAGTGGCTTGGTATAAAAGCGTCTGCTAAATGACCGAAAATATATGAACAAAAGTCTCTGGATTCATGGTTTAATCTCATTGCAGTTATATTGTATTTGGAACAGTTTAGGAAAGGCCCTTACTCTTGTTCATGTAGCATATGTTAAAAAAAACACACTGACTAAAGATAATTCTAGGCTAGAGGTCACCTTTCCATCTTGTACTCCCTGTATTAACCTCAAGGTGGCCTCGTTGGGCTTTTAAACTCAAAACAGATTCTGTAATCCAGATTTATTTCAAGATTTGTTTTCCAACAGGAGAGAACCAGAGCTGAAGCTCCTCATGTTTTGTGCATGGATTAGATTTCAGTACATTTAGACGTAAACAAAGACTTCAGTTTTGAATTCAGAGCTCTGAACTAAAAGTGCACTTTTATCCTGATGATGGAAATAGGGTTCAAAGCATGAAGTGTGTAAAACCAATTGTAGTTGCTCATCTTTTTCTTCTTCTTCCTATTATTATTATTATTATTATATTAATTATCATATGACTTTTTATTATGACGCAGTGGGCAGTTCAATAACAAAATTAACAAAATTCTGATTGGCCTTTTATTGGTGCAAAAATACAGGTTTAGGCTTCTAACTTCCATTCAACCGACTGCACACTTATTTTTCTCCTGACTCCAAACACACCACTTTGCATTTTGGACCCACTTGTTTTTTGCTAATTAGCCAAATTTGAAAAACCTACTTTTGTGAACTTTTCCAGTCAACCCACGTTGCTTGGTATAAAAAAATCGGCAGGTGTTCTTCAACAATTATTTTAAAAAGGCTGCTACGTACAAATTTATCCACAGATCAAAATTCTAATTAAAGCATAATATCAAAAAAAAAAAACTAAAACTGAAAATCTTCACAGACAAATTTGGTCCGGTCATGTCTTGGGGGGGGGGGGGGGGGGGGGGGGGGCGAGTGGGGCTATAATAGCAATATTTATTATTGATATTTATTTTCGGGTGTTTTCAGGTACCATAAGAGTCAAGCCATCTACTTGGAGTCGAAGGACAACACTAAGATCAGCTGTGTCATCAGTTCTGTAGGAACCAGCGAGGTTTGTATTCCTGGGATCAGAGACTCGCTTACAGTCGAAATTCCCATTGATCCCTAAAGGATTGGCAATCGTATGTGAATAGTGTAACCTGCAGGTTTAGTTTCTCACGTGTTTTTTTTTTAACAAATGAATATTAGTTTATTATTTAACTCTTTGTTGTGTTTTTCTTTTTAGATATGGGTGAGGAAGACTAGCGACAGCACCAAAATGAGGATATATTTAGGACAGCTTCAGCGCGGCGCCTTCGTCATCCGACGCCGCTCGGCTGTGTAGTGACTCCTCCCTCCTCCGTGGTCCTTTTCTTCATTCCGCGATTCCTCTTTGTTTTATAGACAGGTCAGCTGCAGCCAATCGGATCGCTCCGTTCCTTCACGCCGCGCTGGCTCTCTGCCGTCAAACCCGCTGCCGTTTGACGTCCTGGCGCCGTTCGACTCTGTACTGAGTCATATGGACGCAGAACCCAGACTATGGCGCATCTCGCCCCTTTCTCCTCCCTCCTGTACAGGTTTTGTGTATTGATGATTGCGTCCTCCGTCCCGCCGGCGCAGATTTCCGAGTCCGATCCGAATGTTACACAGGCTTCCTCTGAACTGCGGAGTTGGAATCTATTTGTCTCGGATTCGGTTCACGTTGGGACGACGCCACGCCTCCTTTTATGGTTTTAGCTGCTTATTTTGATTAAATAAAGTGGACGGGCTGTTGGACGGTCTCAATGTGTATCGTGAACATGTTCAGCATACCGCAGTGAGCTGATGAGCGATCAATAAAAAAAACTATATAAATACTCACGACGCACCTAATCAATAAAATTCGCATTATTCCGAATTTTGCTGTATAAAAGCTGTTCCTTCCGCCGGACCCCTCCTTCTATTGTTGTTTGGTACGTTCAGATACATTTGATGAGCACATGTATAGGGACACCTGCTTCACGTCACCTAACGTCTCATTTGCAGGTTATCCTGCTGTAGCTTTAGTACATGGATCTGGGACAAATTCACAGGTATGTCCAAGACCAGGCACTTAACCATGCATGCTTATACTGTGTGAACAGTTTGGGAAAAGTCCTTACCTACTGTAGCATGACTGAGACAGAGGATTTGGGTGTTTTGTCCTCATTAGCGGTTTGTGGGTTTAATAGTAAGATAGATATCTGGCTGCAGGGGGCTCGAACTGTATCTCACTGATGTAAAGCTTCATCACAGTGACCTCCATGATGACTTTCTCACATCCCGTCTTAAATAGTTCCCAGCATCCAGTGCAGGTGAGTAGAAATGTGTCATGTGGATCAATGGCTTCTATTCTGCTTCTTCGTGATGGATATAAATCCTGCTTTTATCTGAGGGAGACAGGAATGCATTACTGTAGAGATACACACGTGCGGTTACTTTATTAGGGTTTGTCTGATGGTAAATATTCTGATTTGGTTGCAGGTGTTTTTGTCCTAATTTATCGGTCATGTGCAAACGTCCATTTTTTATCTCGTCTCCTACGACCTTCAGTCACTGCTTATCAAGTTCGGTGTTTGCTTCGCATGATGTTTTTATTACTTTACCCTCATATGGGTGTAAATTAAGGCACCTTCACCACCCACCGCGACCACGATGAGAGACTCAGGAGTTCTACTGAAAAACCAAAGCAGGTCTGAAATTCTACTGCCTGAGATCATGATGAATAAATGCTAAACTAAAGCAAAACCCTCTTAATTTTTAATAAACCATCTACTCCTAAAATATTCTGTTGTGTTCCAACCAGGAACTGCGGATGTCACACAAAAAAATGTTTTTTTTATTTTCCACAATTCCATTCAAAAAGTTAAATTTTCATAGATTATAGATTCAGGACCCACGGTTTAAACCATCTGAGGTGTTCATTTTTTTCTTGTTTGGTTTTGTTTTGTTTTGTTTTTTACATAATTTGTGGCTCATAAAAGCCACAAAGACAGGAATTCAAAAAATGTGCCACACTAATTATCTACAAAAAGTAGATGCAAGGAACAGAATCCAAACTGCTTTTAAGTCCAGTGTGAAATCTTCATAGTCATGTCATGTCCGGTGCAGATGTTGGTAAACTCTGCGTTCTCAAATCCAAGCTCAGTGCAACAGTCTAGCAAAAGTCTTAGAGGACTTCACGATTCCTTCTGCTGAGGATCTGTATGGAGATGCACTTTTCATCTTTCAGCAGGACCTGGCCCCTGCCCATGCCATCACCGTGCTTGACTGGCTGGCCAACTCCTCAGACCCAACTGAGAATCTATGGAGTATTCTCAAGAGGAACGTGAGGGGCACCAGACCCAACAACAAAAAAGAGCTGATGGTAAGCATCAAGGAAATCTGGGCTTTCATAACTCCCAGGCAGTGGGCATTCTAAAACATTCATGCCCTGCTTCAAAATTTGGTTTAATTTCTTCACAGTATTCAAATTTTTGATAGTGTGGCTTTTCTGAACTGGAAGCCCAAATTATGTAAAAATAATCAAAGAAATAATTGAAATTGTTTGAATTGTGGGCCTTTGAATGGAATTATGGAAATTAATTAACATTTCTATGATATTCTACAACCCCTGGCAAAAAGTAGAACTTTTTTCTGTAGAACAAACTCAGATCAAACACATGATACAATAATAAGGTCATTCCAAAGTGCAACTTGTTGGCTTTCAGGAACACTCAAAAAATGAGGAGAAAACAATGTGGAAGTCAGTTAATGTAACTTTTATTGACCAAGCACAGGGGGCAAAATGGAATCACTCAATTCTGAGGAAAAGAATATGGAATCATGAAAATCAGATAAACAAAAGAACATTCAAAATACATCACTAGTATTTAGTTGCGCCACGTTTAGCTTTTATAACGACTTGCAGTCTCTGAGACATGGACTTGATGAGTGACAAACAGTATTCGTCATCAATTTTGTGCCAACTCTCTTTAATAGCAGTTGCCAGTTTAGCTTTGCAGGTCGGAACCTTCTTGTGGGCCATTTTTTTCAATTTTCCCTATGGCACGATGCATTGCTATCTTGGAAAATTTAAGGGATGAGAAAACTGTCCAAAATGTCGGTGTAAACTTGTGCATTGATAGAAGAAATAACCACAGTAATTTCCAGCCCCATATCATCAAGGACTGTGGAAATTTGGTTGTTTTCTTCAGGCAGTCCTCTTCATAAATCTCACTGGAACGGCACCAAACAAAAGTTCCAGCATCATCACCTTGTCCAATGCAGATTCTTGACTCATCACTGAAGATAACTTTCATCCAGTCATCCACAGTCCATGATTGCCTCTCTTTAGCCCATTGCAGTCTTGTTCTTTTCTGTTTAGGGGTCAATGATGGTTTTCTTTTAGCTTGACTGTATTGAAATCCCATTTCCTTTAGGTGATTTCTTACGATTCGGTCACATACATTGGCTCCACCTTCCTCCCATTTATGCTTCATCTGTTTAGTTGCACTTTTTTCGGTTTTCAAGACAAATGGCCTTCTTTTGTCTTGATGCTTTGAGGTCTTTCTTGGTCTACCAGTACACTTGGCTTTAACAACCACTCCATGCTGTTTGTATTTGGTTCATATCTTGGATACAGCTGACTGTAAACAGCCCACATCTATAGCAACCATGGAGTATCATTTACTTTGTTTTTGTGTTTCTGAAAGCCAACAAGTTGCACTTTGGAAAGACCTTATTACTGCATCATGTTTTTGATCTGAGTTTGTTCTACAAAATAAAATGTCTGAATGAGTGATGGTGATTCCATACTTTTTGCCAGGAGTTGTAGGGTCACAGTGTGGTCCCATCCAGGGGAGAACATCTCAGGCACTGGGCAGATACACCCAGGACATGGCACCAATCCATCGCTGGGCACACACTCACTCACACATCCACACACTATACAGGGCAAGTTAGAGCATTTAATTAACATGGAATCCCTGTTTTTGGACTGTGGGAGGGAACCGGAGAACCCAGAGAAAACCCACGCAGACACAGGGAGATCATGGAAACATCATCCAGATCAGGATTCGAACAGGGAATCCCCTCTACTAAAAAGCGAACGTGCTAACCACTAAGCCACTGTGCTGCCCACACTATAAGACGATCATTTGATTTAATACCCCCCATTTACTCATAAGCATGTGTTAATATTTTGGGAAAAACCCACCCAGGATTCGAACCCAGGGCTGTTCTGCTCTTGCCTTACACAACATAAAAGTTGCCACCCCTTATTTTAAAGTCATTATCACCAGGTTACAATAAAGAAAGTGATTATTTAATAAAACTTGTAAGTCAGATTGAACATACTGATCAGTCAACATGAAACTGCACATCAGCCAATCAGCTGCTTGTTGCTATGCAGTTCACAGTGACACCTGGTGGTCGGAGTCCAGCATCAGCATAAACTCATTTACAAAGGAAAAAACACATCTAAAATCTAGGTCACTAGGTCAGAGGTCATGGTGAAGTGCTATAGGAAAGGCTTAAAGGTCTTGTTTAAGGACTCTGGGGTTCAAACCTTCTTGACTGGATTCACAGAGCTGTACTTTCCATTTGGACCTACTCTGTACCGATGCATCACTCAGAGGAAACTTTAGAGACCGCAGTAGTGTATGTTACCATCATACTGCCCATCTGGTACCAAAAACCATGCCACGGCCCCCGCACAGTCATTGGCATTAGGGTCAAAGTTCAGTCTACAGGACAGTGTGTGATACTCTGTACCTGAAATGGCCATCTGCTGAATCTTGAACTGGATGTTGATGGTCGGATTCTCGTCTGGTTTGGAGGCTCCGGCCTGCAGGCACATGGTACCCTTCAAACTGGGCAGCTTCTGAGGGTTTATCTTTCCCACGTCCCAGGACAGGAGCTGCTCACGAACAAAGTTTCATTACAACGTACACCATACAATCACATTGGACACGCACCTCACTTTGTATGCGTTACCTTTAGGGGTGTAAATATGAACTGATTTGAATCGATGAATCGATTATACTGCCCTTATATACTGGCTTTTTTTTATGTTGCCCAATGGGACTTACACATATACATCCTCCAAAGCTGCGGATGGCGCTATCTCATTGTCTTCCAACCTTACGCACTCAAAATACAGAATTGAGCTAATACACGACGCAATTTCCAGAAAAAAAATTGCAAATTACAAACACCAACGCACTTCACAAAAACCCCATCTTTCATAAATTGCAAATACCCGATACTCTGTAAAATGCGTCTGTGAGTTTTTGTGGTACACAGACATGAGACAGCATGAATCAGAACATCGATGCAGACACATGAGCCCACAATAATTCATAGTCCAATCATCTCCTAAGACTGATACTGTACAAAAGTTATGTTCTGATAGATTTCATATCCTGTTGTGCTTTTTTAATATACACTATATTGTCAAAAGTATTTGCTCATCCATTCAAATGATCAGAACCTGGTGTTCCAGTCACTTCTATGGCCACAAATGTATAAAATCAAGCAGCTAGGCATGCAGACTGATTTTACAAACATTTGTGAACGAATGGCTCGCTCTCAGGAGCTTAGTGAATTGCAGTGTGGAACTGTAATAGGATGCCACCTGTGCAACAAATCCACTCGAAGCTGCATCCAAGCCATACATCACCAAATGCATCGCAAAGCGTGTAAAGCACACCGCCACTGGACACTAGAACAGTAAAGACGCGTTCTCTGGAGTGTTTGAATCGTACTTCTCCATCTGGCTTTCTGATGGACGAGTCTGGGTTTGGTGGTTGACAGGAGAATGCTACTTGTCTGACTGCATTTTGCCAAGTGTAAAGTTTGGTGGAGGGGGGGATTATGGTTTTTCAGGAGCTGGACTTGGCCTCTTAGTTCCAAAGGAACTCTAAACGCTTCAGCATACGAAAACATTTTGGACAATTCCACGTTCCAAACTTTGAACAGTTTGGAGCTGGCCCATTACTCTTCCAACATGACTGTGCACCAGTGTACAAAGGCCCATAAAGACATGGAGGACAGAGTCTGCTGTGGATGAACTTGACTGGCCTGCACAGAGTCCTGACGTTAACATCTTTGGGATGAATTACAGCGGAGACTGAGAACTAGTTCTTCATGTCCAACATCACTGTGTGACCTCACAAATGCGCTTCTGGTAGAATGGTCCAAATTTCCAATAAACACACTCTTAAACCTTGTGGACAGCTTTCCCAGAAGAGTTAAAGCTGTTCTAGCTGCAAAGTGTGGACCGATGTCATATTGAATCCTATGGATTAGGGGATGGGAATTGGATGTCAATTAAGCTCATATGTGAGTCAAGGCAAGTGAGCCAATGTAACCTATGTATATAAATGTATACACACACACACACACATTAATAAACCCATTTCCTAAATGAAACATGTTTGCCTGTAGAGGTCAATGTTGGTGTTGTTGTCTTTATTTAATAGTGAACAGACTCGAGCAGCTTAGGGCGCATTAGACTGATTACAACTGATCTGATTGCACTTTATGATTTTATTGAACCTTTTCACAGAGTAACTCTTTTCCAGAGCACTGATCACACCTGCTATAGTCTGATAAACATCGTGTGAACAGAATACTCATAAAAGGAAAATAATGTTCTTGTTAATTCATTTGAAATTAATAGATTTCATGTAAAAAAATAGAGTATTAGATCGAGTTTTAATCGTGGGGAATTTTTAAACATCGGAAATAATTGAATCGTTGGCTTGAAGAATTGATAATCACATCAACTAGTCATGATTTACACCCCAGTTACCTTGGTGACTGGGTCGAAGGTGTAGGTGCCCTGCGAGGCGGTGAGGCTGGCGTTGAGGACGCTGCGCGGGAGCTGACTGCTCACCAGCACCGACTCCACGGCCTTCCCCATGGTCTGTTTGGGTCCGAGTGTAAGATCGAAGCGACCCTGAGAACTTCCCTCGCGAAACGAGATGTTGTGCTTAACATACACGGGGATGGCCACCAGGCTGTGGGAGTCGCACAGAGCGCGTCAGACCAACTAAATCGCTTTAAAAAAAATCTATGGGAATATGTTCTTACTTCTGCGAGCTGACGTGGTAGGACAGCAGGCGGAAGTTTCCGTCTGGCGGGATGAAGGAGAGAATTCGCTCGGCCTCCCAGCGTTTGAAACGAACACATGGGTGGAAGCTGACGTCATCCAACAAGCGCGGGTTCTGAAACAAACACATGTACACTCACTAAGGACCTCCTGGCACCAACAACCACACCCACATCAAAAGCTGACAGATCACAGACTCACCATGAACGACAGCGTGAGGTCAGGCATTCCTGTCAGCTTCACGCATGCGTCGATCACACCCTGAATCTCTGCCGTGATGGTGGAACCTTCAGAGAAACACAGTTGCGTTCTAAATGCCATATTGGACTTAGGGTACTAAGGCTCACCCGGTGCAGTGTTACAATCAGGCCCTGCCCGGTTTATTCCTATTGGCTGAGGTTAGCAGTACAAATACCTGATTTGTCAATAATGGCATCGATCTCCTCGACCACGTCAAAGTAAGCCTCATTGTTGGTGTATTTGACACCGGTGCGTCGCCATGGCACTACGGAGAGCTGACCTGTGGGCAGCTGCTCGCCGACGTTGGTGCCTCCTGTTTACAAACACACAGAGGAGCAGCGTGAGGGTAGGTTGGAATCGGTGGGTTTAGTCATCTAAAAGAAGAGGTGGAGATTCGAATAATCAGTACCAGTGATGGTGTTCACGACGGTACGCAGGATGGTTGGAGGTTTGATCAGCTCCTTCAGGATGTTGGACTCCGTGGCCAGAGGGAATCCATTATCCAGCATCTCCTCCAGCAGCTCGTACACTACAACCACATTGTCTTTGATGGCGGCCTCGGTGCACACGCCAAAATAATCCTGAACCGAGAGACACACACAAAGACAGACAGACACACACACACGTTACATTCATCTATCAATTATTAATTATCACGGTGGGCGGTGGCTCATTCATCCAGCGGCGCACACCTGAAATGTATCCACCACGCGATGCAGGAACTCTATGACGAACAATGGCGGAACCTCGCTCTGGATCACTGCCACAAAGTAGATGCGATGCCGGAGCACATTGATCAGGTAGTGATGCGGTGTTGGAATAACCGGTGGAACGTTCTCCGGCTCACTGGCCCGCTCCTGAGCCTCGAAGAAGTAGTCGCACACAGAGCGGCTCACCACACTCTTCCAGTGCTTCTCCAGGAAGATGTCGCCCGTGGAGTTCACAAGGAACAGACTGTGGATCATCCTGAACCGCTGCGGCGCCTGGACAGAACAAAGAGAACCGGCTGTGATAGATATCACAAAACAAAGACTCAGCCAACAGTCAAAATACTAACAGCTTGGGTGTGTGTGTGTGTTTTTATTAAGTGAGGGGGAAAAAAGCAGAAGGTGGATGTTGTGAAACCTCAGTTTCGATCTAATGGGAAAATCCTCCAACTGAGCACCCTGCAGTTTTTGGACATTTTTCACTCAGTGGATACCGTAGTCTCAAGGTTCACTCCTTCTTCGTTTGCCATTTTTTCACGCAGGTAATATGAACTCTCATATTACACATGGCCAGTGTTTTACTGACTCCCTTCACGCTCTACCGGGATTGAGACACACAGACTATGGGAATAAGTTAAAGGCGTTTTAGACTGTGGAAGGAAACCAGAGAAACCTGGAGGAATCCCACACCGACATGGGGAGAACATGGAAACTCCACCCAGATTGGGATTCGAAGACACCAGTACTGAGAGGCAAACATGCTAACCACTAATTCACCATGCAGCCAATTCTCAAGCTGCACTGCACTCTTTATATTTGGTCTGTTGTTGGATTATGACATCATAACCCTCCTCCGAGTAGTGTCAAACTTCTTGTCTACAACCTGAAAAAAAAATTCTCCAATAAACACTTTAGAGCAACATTCTCATCACAAATTAGCAGAGGAATGTTCATGTGACCTGTACTCAATCAATTATAAATAACATCATTAATCGTAGTTGTATACCATGTTTAGCTGAGTATTGAGTGGGTTCATGATTCCACGGACTCACACCACTAGCATCAGTCCCCGACTCTTACAACCTAAACCAAGCAGATCCAGAATTTCCAACCCAATTAAGCTCTTTTTCTTTTGATGTTTCACCTGCACTGAACCTCGTTCCTGTGAAAACGGATCCGCCCACATTAAATATTTACATCCCATAATGCACAATGAGGCCTTTCCACAGTGGAGAACACATTTCCACGTTTTTTCCAGTTGAACCTTCAGAACGGAGCCTTTAAAAGCGGAACATTTCTCTTTGAAGCATCACAGGACTGTCGTGTGACCGCTGCTCCTCATTCAGGCGCCTTTCAAACATTTTTCATCTTTTTTTTTTTTTTTACCAAATATAGGAAATGACATTTAATTTATTAAAAAAAAGATTACCTACTATGGTCGCGGTGAAACGTTTGGTTTCGTCGTTTTGTTAAGAAGAATTTGAGTAAAACGGAGATGTGACAAGCTTCCTTCGGCTCGAGGCTGAATTCAGGATACCCAGACTGACGTAATTCTGAGCCAATGAGACATAAGGTAGCGTCATAATACCCGCCCCTTCTTAAATGTCATTGGTGCAAGTCTTAGACCGGACGAGTTCGTGATAGCTCTGTTTTTAAACCTAGTGCACACTCACAGGGTTTAACACGCTGCTTTAGTCAACGTCGAAGGGCACTTCGAGTAAAGCTACACGTGATTTGTAATTCTGCCGCTTGGTAATGGTGGACGCTTAAAATGGTGTCCGAGTAAGACGGAGATGAAACGCTCATCTACAAAACAAAAACGATTTAAACAGTAAAAGCATGGAAACTATACGTGTGTAAATAACAAACAGCATATCTAGAACTAAGGTATTCATTTTATTAATGAGGTAAAATACGTCATCAAAATCCAACGGGAAATAAATAAGTATTTGTATAAATTTTTGAACAAATAAACTGGGTTTATTGGTTTATGGTTGGGAGAATTTTTGAAAAAAAAAAGAAGAAAAAAACACCACCAACACTTGGGATGAACTAGAATAGCGATGAACCGGGTTCCTTCACCCAACGTCAGCATAAAGATGGTGTAAAAAGTAAAAATAAATAAAACAAATTGTACAGCTGCAAGGAGGGAATATGACAACAATCTTTGACTTTTATCCATATAAACATGGCAAGCAGGTTACTGATCAGAAAACATAATTCATAAGGTATTACGGTTGGGGGAGTTTGGTGGGTTCCGTTTTTAAATTTATTTTAAACAAAAAAGCTCTGACTGACCACAGGCCCCTCCAACACTTATGATAAACTTATGATAAGAGTGATTATGAGCCAGAGCTCCTCACCCAAAATCTGTGATTGACCATAAAGGTCCGACTGCTCATAAAATAAACAATGTATAATGTATAAAGGTTGTACAACTACAAAATGTAGTCTTGATACCCTCCATCCACATCACCATGGGAACCAGGTTTCTGACGAGATCATAAAACAAGCTTTAAAGACTACTTTATAATAACCCAGGAATTTTCCAGGAAAGCAAATACATCACCTTACTAATAAACCTGGAATACCTTCTCAGATTCCAACAGTCGCCTTCATCACGGTGCAGGTTGTTTGCATGTTCTCCTGTTGTCCATTCCCTCCGGGTTTCGTCTCTCAGCCCAAACAGCGATAAGACTCAAATCTATACTCTCTGGGATATGCCATCATTAAACGAGTCGATCCAGATTTCAAAGAGGAGAGTTGACTCGTCATCTGCAGCCTAAGGAAGGGTCTGTCTTAAACATCTGAAAATACGGCTTTAATTAGTCCTGTAATCAGTGCATTTTCAGCGCTGCTTCTTGAAAATACTTAAATATTAATAAAACTCAACCATGACCAAGGTAAAACGGCTCAACATAATTTATTTTGTTTTATGTTAAAATGTACAGAGTTCTTTGAAAGTACTTGCTAAGAAAGAAAATATAACAAATATATGAAAAAGAAACAAAAAAAACATACGGGAAGGAAATAAAAAGGAGATAGAGAGCGAGCGCATTTTGTCTCCGTCTACCAGCACTCTCGCAGCTTACAACTCACCATGTACAATTACAAAGGATACAAAAAGGAAGCAGTATAAACAGACAGACACACAGAGCTCATTTTTACATGCCTCAGAGGTGGAAGATAGTCGTCCTGTACACACCAGGGGGAAACGAAACTGAACAAAAATGCAAAGGGGCTAAATGACCTTTAGATATTCAGCATCTCCTTTTGTTTTAAAATAGCATTATACTACACAAAGATAGAAAACTCTACATATGAGATGGAATGAAAAGGTAAAGGCATCTTCATTGACTAGAAGAAGTGAGCTGTAGTTTTTTTTGTTTTTTCAGGTTTTGAGTTTCTTAATAACATCACCCCAAAGTTGAGCTAAAAAATATGTCGGTTTATTATCAGACTTTTTTTTCTCCTGAAACAGAAGTGAATAAAATGATGGTACCAATAACCAATGTCGATTTTTTTCCCCCCACATTATATCATAGAAAAAAAAGAAGACAAAAACATTTTTTTCCCCTCTCTCTGTTTTGTTAAAGTCAAAAAGAGTCAGCTTGTGTCATAAAAGGAAGCTGCCCCGGTCTGATAAAATTCAGAGAAATAAATGGAGAACAAAACAAAAGCGAAAGTCAGGTTTCCTTTAAGAATGTTCTTATTGACACTGAATACTGAACATTACAAGGAACACAAAGCAACCGTTCCCTTGTCCTACTGATATCCCATCCCTGTAGGACGTGCACTATCTTATGGTAGGCTGTACAGACGCATGATCTCTGTCCTGATACTGGTGTTTTAAAAAAATTAAAATAACAAAAAAAAAAAAGGACCTGTGGTGTCGTAATACACATATTCCTTCTCGCTTGACCAACCCCCCCCCCCCCCCAAAATGGTATACTGTGCAGTTAAAAGCTCCC
>JAOUQT010000025.1:643908-654527 GCA_025769995.1 Xyliphius kryptos
CTCGTTTACTTTCTCTCTCTCTCTCTCTCTATCTCTCTCTTTCGATGCAACTTAAGCTTTATTAGCATAAGCGTAACTTTGCACTACCTCTCTTTAATCTTTTAAAGAGTTTAGCAGCTTCCTCCACCACCACCTTTCCACATATCTCAGGGTCTCCCAGAACTTTCTTTCCATCTGGGCTGAAAAGGAGGTGTGAAAGACGTAAAGAAGAAGGGATAAATGAAAGTGAGATGAAAAACGAGGTAAACCACGAGGAAGAAAAGCAGAGGATTTTAAGGAGATAATAAAGGATGACATAAGAAGAAGGGAATCATTACGAGTGAATAAATGACTGAAGGAGAGAGATAAAAAAAATCACAAATGTTCCAGAAATCACCTCTGGGAATAATAAAAAAATAATAAATGACTGTAAAGTGTACGGCGCGTCCCGTTCACCACTGCGGTACGCGCACTTTCCTTCTCGAACAGCAACACAAACACTAGCTTTTAGCCATATCTCAACCCCCAATCTGAATACAAACACACATTTCATGGGCCACTAATGTGTGTGTATTAGCATATGCTCTTTCAGATGTGTTGATGCTAACACGTCTTCTAATTGTGTTAGGTGTGTTGGCTTTACTTTATAAACCTTCTCTCTGCGCTTCAGGCTGTTAGTCAAGCAGATGAAAAAAAATATTAGCAGGAACTGCAAATTAGCCACCTGAGAGTGTCGCTAACTGAAATATTTCATGCACATATGGCAAACTAGTATAACTACTGATTAGTTAACTAGCTAGCTTGTTTTAGCCGGTTATATCAGTTACTCATTCAGATAAATATTCTCTGCATTTAACCCATCCGGGTGTGAACACCTGGAGTAGTGTGCTACCCCATTGAGGTGCACAGGGAGCAGTTGGAGTTTAGGTGCCTTGCTCAACGGCACTTCAGCCATAACTTGTCCAGAGTGGGGATAGAACAGGCGATCTTTGGGTCCCCAGGCCTATACCCTATCCACTTAGCCACGGCTAGCCCTTTAATTAGCAAGAATGGCGTATTAGCCATCCGAGGATGTAGCTAACCGGCATTTTACTTGCACTTTGGATAAAATAACTGGTGTAACTACAGATTGAACAACTAGTTAGCTTGTTTTATCTGGTTATATCAGTTTTATATGGTTTTAATAAAACATTTTATCGTAATTACCAGAAACGCTAAATTAGCCACCTGAGAGTGTAGATAACTGCAATCATATGTGCACATAGATAACTACACATAGATAACTACTAGCTAGTTTGTTTTAGCTGGATATATTAGTTAAGTCAGCCAGCTAATACAATAAACCAAAATGTTGTGCAACAATTAGCAAGAATGGCGTATTAGCAATCCGAGGATGTAGCTAACCGCCATTTTACTTACAGCAAAACAATAAGAAACTTAAGAAACTAAACACGGCTACATCAATACAACGGCTACAGCGGTCATCATCGCTGATGTCATCACTTCCTCACCATAGCCACGCCCACTGCAACGCATTCTGAAAAAAATGCGTCACTATTATGCTAAGATGCTAATCACGGGAATAATTTGACCGGAGCTTTAGGAATCGCTACGTCTCTAACACACGCTAAAGAAAATGTTTAGGAAGTGTTTTCTTAAACATTTGAAACCATGTTTAGGTTTTTCCTGGTAGTCGAGTAAAAGTAGAGCGTGTGTGTTTATCTAGTCGATCCACGTGTGCTGCTCTAAATCAAGAACATCTGTGTGTGAAACGCACACACACACACACACACACACATACAGAGGTTGAGTGTCAGCTGAGCTGCCGTGGCTCCTCTCAATCATAATAAAGAGGTTTTCATAACGTTGAGGTTTTTTTTTTTCATTTACGCTCCAAGTGTCTCTTTCTTTCCTAAAGCAACTCGGCTTTTAACGACGGGCACAAAACTGCAGCTCCTAGATAAACTGTTCCATATGGACACTGCCAGCGTGGAGAGAGACAGAGAGAGAGAGAGGGAGAGAGAGAGAGGGGGAGAGTGAGAGAGAGGTAGAGAGACAGAGAGAGAGAGGGCAAGTGTTTCAGCAGAATCACTTAGAAAATTTGCTTCAGAGAGACAAGTCAATTATGCTCAGAAATAAGGGAGGACAGAAGAAAAGAAAGCAAGAGACAGAAAAAGGTATAGACAAAAAGAGAGAGAGACAAAGAGAGAGAGAGAGAGAAAGCGAGAGAGAGAGAGAAAGAATTATGGCATATTTTGATCATGTGATGTTTCATCCTGGATTAAAGCTCCAGAGTATAGACACACACTCGCTTTCTCTGTCTCTTTCTCTCTTTCTTTCTTTCTTTCTTTCTTTCTTTCTGTCACACTATTACTCTTCGTTTTCTCTTTATTCTTTTAACAATGCACCTCTCCTCTTTTCAGTCTCTACATCCATTTCTGTTTCCTTCTGTCATTCTGTCGTTTTTCTCATCACGCCTTGATAATATTCCGTCTCTTTAATTTCATCTGTCTCTCTATATATACCTTCATCTTGTATTTCTTCCTCTCCTTCTCTCTCTGTCTCTCTCTCTCTCTCTTTCCCGCTTACTCACTTTTCACCCGTCTTTCTATTTATCTCTCTTTCTATATTCTTTCCTCCTCTCATTCCCTTCTTTTGCAGATACGTTTATCTGGATGTAAAATTAATTCCGCCATCCTCGCTGGAATAAAAACAAATGTCTCCTGTGGTGTACGCTTTGCATCATGCCATACGTACCTCACGCACCGCCCAGGCGCCGCCCCTTGCTTAGGCATGTGGAATTTTTCCTCTGTAGTGCGACCGCGCCTGACACGGAACATCTCTGGGCTGATTGTTAAATGTGTTTAAGACGGAAAATCCGGAAAATCCATGGACTCGATATTGCTGAAATTTGGGTGAAAAGGATATGCATCACTCCTTCATCATATCCTTCTCTCGTTCTGTCTCTCTTTCTATCTTTTCCACCCTCGCTCTAAATTCATCCCTCTTTCTATATTTGCTCCTCTCCTTCTCTCACTCTCTCTCTATTCCTTCTGAATTTCTTCCTGTATTTTATATTTTTTTAACTCTACCTATTTCACCTTCTTTCACTCACTTGTTTTCTCTCTTCCTCTACCTCTCTCTCTCTCTCCTTTTATTCTGTGTTTTTTTCTACATGTCCCAATTTTTTTGTTCCCCCATTTCTTTCACTTCCCAATACAGTGTTTTTCTGACACTTTTTCCTTTACTCCCTTTGGCCGCTTCCACACACAGTCTCTCTCTCTCTCACACACACACACACACACACAAAGAGAGAGAGAGAGAGAGAGAGAGAAGGAGAAAGTCCTGTATATCATCACTTTTCTCTAATTCTGCTTCTTTCTGAAAGACCTACTGTGATTGTGTGTGTGTGGGTGGGTGGATGTGTGAGACTTAGCAGGAGGTGTACAGGTCAAAGGTCATACGTAGGAAGGGTGCGCGCGCGCACACACACACACACATACACCTAACAGTCCTGCCAGTGTCTTACTGCTGTTCCTGCATCTGGAAGGTCAGCTAAAGCAACAGGAAACGCCCGAGGATAGAATTAAGCCCCGCCCACCCGTGGTCCATATTTGTGGGTGCAGTTTTTTATGAGGGCTGGAAATGGGTGGGGTAATGTACAGCACAAGGGGCATTAGTGTATTCTTGTATGATGTGCCCCCACCTACCACCCCTTCATATTACTTTCTTCCCCCTTATAGTGCCCTGAAGGGCATGCAATTTTAGTGTGGTGTGTGTGAGTGTGTGTGTGTGTGTGTGTGTTTGTTTCCAGCCTTTCCTCTCGATAACCACACGGGAAGCCGTTCTTTAAAAGAACACAATATTACTAAAAAAAAAGGCGGCCATTAAAACAAACCATGGTCTCAAGAGGAAAAATGGATGAGCCCCTCCCCCACCACACATACACAATCACTCTCTCACACTCACAGACACACTCCTGGAAAGTCCAAGCGGTTTTCTCCCACTACATGACAACACACTTTGTCCGACCTCAGAAAAATCAGTCAAGAGAAGAACAATAACGTTGAACAAGTTCGAACATTCACAGGAGTTCAGACCTGCAGGGTGAAATATAGTTCAAAATATATATATCTGGCAACCACCATCCTCTAAACTGCCCCGGTTTCTTATGTGATGTAACCCGGCTGCTTTGTCGAAGCTAATTTTAGGCTAACTAGATAAAAACAGAATAAAATCACAGAGTTCCTGGGGTCATGCTGTTGGTGCGTGTTAGCAAAACATTTAAATGATTAGCAAATAAAGCTACCTAGATTAAACACAGGCAATAAATATTACTAGCTAAATAAATCCGGCTCTCTTGTAGATAAGAAAACAAAGACTAAAGATAACAGCACTAAATTCAGCTAGCTTAAGATAAGACACTAAATACTCTGAAGCTAGCTGGCTAGCATTAAAGACAAGGGTTTCTACTGAAGTATATCGACTCATCATAAGGACAACTAGCTCAGACAGTGAAATGTGACATGGTACTATCGCTGACTATAGCTAGCATGCTATCTTCATATTATTTATAATATCAGTATCTAGGAGTTAGCAAAGAGATATAGCTGAGCAACTGGCAACTCAAATAACTCAATAGCTATGTAGCTTGCTAAGTTTTACTACATCGTACAATAAATAAATACATAAATACATAAAAGAACATACATAAATATACCTCGACTGAAGTTAATATAATAAAAAATTATATAATATTAGCTTGGTTATATGAAACGCAATATAGCTAGACTTATATTAACACTACAGCTTATTTACAACTATAGCTAGCATTATACTGAGTGCTACTTAATTAGCTAAATATACCTCATAGTTAAATATGATAGGGTGCTAAATCAAGCAAGCTAGTTATTTTTATAATAGGCCCTTATTTGGGTAATGTTAGCTAAACATATGTGTGACTAGCAATGATATATAACACGAGATATAATCTTGAACATAGCTGAAGAACATATAGCTAGCTTGATGCTAACTGTATTAAACATACATACGTTATTTAACATAAATAAAGTCTTTTAACAGCAAACTATGTTCCTTCACTCAATCATTCATTTATTTTTCCGCTTAATCCAGACAGGATCGTGAGACAGCTTGGAACTCTGGGAAATCTGGGAGCAAGGGCAGGAACAGCCCTAGACAGGGCGCCACTACATCGTTGCACACACACACACACATATCGTCACCCACACATTGGGCAAGTTTATAGACTAAGGGCCAGTTTAGATACACCAATTAACCTAAAGCACATGTCTTTGGAACGCAGGAGGAAACCAGAGCGCCTGAAGAAAACCTGTTCGAACACAGGGAAAAAATGCAAACCCCACATGTAAATTTTCTTAGTTTCTTGAGTTATCACCCGGTGACCTGGGTCCATCTTGGTATCAAGTGACAGCGCTACCCACTGCGCCACAATGCCGCTAACTAAAAACGGTATACTAAAGAAAACTCTAAGGTACTACGTGTACATAACTATCGTAGACATTAATAATAAATAATATATACACTGCTACCTTGGATATTAGAAATAAATATAGCTAGACCTAAGTTAACCGCAGCGCTTAACAATCTTAACATTAGAGAATAAACATAGAGCTGCTATCAAAATATATTAGCTTAACAAAAGGAAAGTGAAATGTGCTAATGTACTAGCGAGGTATCTTTATAATGAGGGGTTATGTGTATATTGGATTATGTTAGCTCGACATACAGTAAGTGTGACTAGCAAGAAGCAATATGAGCTATAGCTAGCGTGAAGATAACGGTGTTAAACATACAGTAGATTCAATTTACTTTAAAAAGGTTTTCAAGCTTCTCTAAAGAGTTAGCTAGAAGGCTACCGAAGTGGCTAAATGTAAACAGCTGCAGTAAATAGCTAGTTAGCATGCCAGGAGTTGTTATGAGAAATTAACTAGGTTCATTTGTTTTATCATATTATTCTGGTAACGTAACATAAGGCGGTCGAATTTTTCTCGCTCAGATGAAGAAATTAAATCGCGGCTCCAGACTTTCTCCAGAGCCGAGGAGAAGTTTCACGCGGTTCTGATTTTCTACCTGCAGACGTAAGGAGCAAATCAACAAAGACGACCTCTATTCAGCAAACTGAGCTCTGCGTGTACAATCAGGTAAACAGAATCGCACACACACACACACACACACACACATATATATACAAATGCATTTAAACCACATGCATTTCTTTGGAGAGAAATGCTTATTAACACAGCCTCGGGCTGACGGAGCAGATGGCTGATTAAAGCAGACGCACACTCTGCCAACGTTTTAGCCCCGGAATTCATCATCAATAAGCAAGGGCCGATGCAAACACACATACACACACAGAGCTCCACACGCAAGCCAACACGCTGCCGGCGAGTCGGTGATCCAAGCCTCAGCATGGCGCGCTACATCAAATGCTAGCGATCGATTCGGCAAACTGATATTTCCATGTACCGTTCCTGTCAAACAACTCTGAAGGTCAAGTCAAGTGGATTTTATTGTGCAGTCGGTAATACATGCGAGGAACAAAAACCCGAGCTGGAGACAACTTGGCATTCATATTTATTCTTTTTATTCTTTATTTTTTTTCAAAAAGTAAAAAAAAAGTTTATAATATTTTGCGTTTTAATGATAAATCTCACGAATGCACTGAATTTCTACAGATCTACAGCTCCGTCCTTCTGCTCAGCATAGCATCGACCATGCACTGCACATTCAGTTCGAATCAGGCAGCTGATTCAGATTCAACTCAAAATCGATTCACTTTTCCACGTCACTGCTGCACGTTTCCATTTCCAGCTGTTCATTAAGATTCAGAGACAGTTCGAGGACGAATACCTTTAGCCTCACTGGAAAAAAACCTCCTGTTTTGATTCAGAGTCAGTTCAGAGTCAACTCACCAAATTAAACTAAATTAAACCAAATTAAACTAAATTAAACTACTTTAGAGTCAAGTCCATTTTAACTCACTGCAATAATGTTTGCTGTTGATTCAGAATCAGTTGCGAGTCATGAAGCCCCATTACTTTTTCCCCGCTGCAATAAATGCCATTTGATTCAGAGTCGAGTCACATTTTGACTGCAACAGACTTTAGAGTTGATTCCGATTCAAATCACTTTATCTCTGCAAGGAGGATTCCTTTAGTGGATTCAGTTTGAGATACTGCTATTGACTTCCTTCATTTGGCTCAGAGTCGTTTATGATTCAAATATTTCTTCCTGGGTGCAACTCTATTTCTTGAGGAATACTCAACTCAAATGACTTTCTGACTGCAGTAGACTTCCTTCATTTGGCTCAGAGTTGATTCTGATTCAAATCCCAGCCTCACTTCAAAGATGCTTCCTCTAGTTGATCCAGATTCAGATTTGATTCTGAGTCAAATCACTTGCTATAGATTCGCTTCATTCGCTTCTGGTTAAAATGGACGTTCTTATTGCAAAGAGAACGTTCCTGCAACGTTCCCTGCACTTTTTTGCACTCGAGTTGACTCTGAGTTGAATGATTTCCTCACTACAGTGGAGGCAGACTGCAGTCACTTGGACCAAGAAGGTTCCGGACTGGCTGCTTTGGTTTACATTGAAGTGGACAGTCATATGACCATGTACAGATGTAAAATCTGTCAAAATATCGACAGTCCCGATAAAACAGTGAAAAAAAGCGGCAAGGAAAATGATTTCAGGTGTGAGACAGACAGCTCTGTGTGTGTGTGTGTGTGTGCGCGAGTGTGAATATGTATCTTTGTGTGTGTGGTATCACGTGTGTGTGCGAGCTAACGGAAGGGACGGTGCTGTCACACTTTCACAAAGAACTGTTGATGTGTCCGTTCACCTCTGGCTCACAGCTGTACACACATGCACACACACACACACACGTACACGCAAACTGGCACCACATGTGCACATTCACCACTGGGGGGATGGGTTAAATGAGGCTGGGCCTGCCTCTTGATCTCTTGATCCACACACACACGCACACTATAGCCTTTATTTACTTTAAAAACACTTCCCCCAGCCCTTATCTAAACATCACCCAGGCTCCATCTGCAGAGATCTTTCCTTATCCATCCACCGGCTTGAAGATGGACAGAAACTGTACGACACCGAAAAAGAGAGAAAGAGAATAAAGGAACACTCCTCGATTCGATTTGCACAATCGGACGCCGATGCGAAGTGAAAGGGAAGATGACGGTGAAAGAAAAACAGCCTGCGACGATTACTGAGCCAATCAGCGACTGTGATACAGAGAGGTGCATGCTCTGGTTGGCCGTTTTCCATCAATTAACCAATCGTGTGCTGTGTATAATCTCCTGTGGGTAAGTATCTCAAGCAGCTGCAGGTACGTTTCGGATTTGGTGCGTATTCAACCACTGAATATATACACTATTACTGTAAATGGTATTTAATTATGATGTAATATTCTTTTAATATCTTATAATTCATATTTAAAATATATTTTTATGCATTTTGTCATTTTTTTAGGCAAAATTCATCAAAACTACACATTACTCTACAATATGTACTACACAAATTCCCGCCATAAATATTTTGCAGTTATATTTTTCGAAATTCGCGAAACAGCGAACCACAAAGTAGCGAGGGAACACTGTATATACATAATAATAATATATAATTATATAAATATGAGCGTATCTAAATATATATCATAAGTATAATGTAATACATAAATATAGTCAAAATTTCTTAAATATTCTGAATCTAATGTGATCGAGATTATTTGCGCGGTGTGATTTGGAGATGCTGAATTGTTCAGTCCTAAGCCTGTAAGGTTGAAGGTTGGGCATGCCAGATAGACAATGCGAACGACTCGCTGTGGTAACCCCTGGTGGCAGGGAAAAGCAGAAAGACTGATTAAAATCCAGTTAGCCCAACATACATGTTTTTTGAACTGTGGGAGGAAACTCGCACAGATGTGTGAAAGGAAAACTACACAGAAATGACCCAGGCTCTCTGGGACCGTTCTGCTCCAAGGCAGTAGCATCATCCTGCTATCCTGCCCCCTGTAACTGGTAATAAATGCTGTTGTATCATTCGCAGATACAAGCCACAGCTCAAACTAAATTTCTGTTCTACATACAAGCTCAGTTCTAATATACAAGCTGAGCTTTGGGACGCCACTGATAATAGGTGCGTTGGCACCAGGCCCACAATCCTTTCATCACTCATCTCATTTTTCTCACGAGTTACCGTGCAGAGACGGGCAAAAGCAAACGTCGATGGATAGAATTATGTATAAAAGGGCTGTAAGTGAAGGTGAAAAATAGCAACAGATGATTAGTATAAACTGCATTGTACACACCTAATGTTAAGCGAAGACTAAGTTCAAAGTTAAGAAAATGAATTTTTTTACAATTTAATAATTTAGTGAATTCATTTGAAGTCCAAAAAGTGCAACTGAACTTTTGTTTAAAGTGTACGAAGGTGCTGTTTTAGTTTACCTGTGTATATCTACGCTTCGTATCGTGCCAGTATCCCTTCCTCCCTCCCTCTGTCCTTAGCCACTCTCCGTTAGCCACGCTAATCTTCCTCCAAGGTAAGATTACATTATACTGTATTTTATACATTTTTATTACCGTTTTTTAAATTATTTTATTTTATTTTTTTATGCTTCATCTGTGTATTATTGTCTTTCTTAATTAAAAGCATGTATTTTGTAATTTAGAATATTTTGGCCACTTGTCAGAGGGCTGGGATGGATTAAATCTATTTCCTTTATTTTAAATGGGGAAAATTAGTTCGATTATACGAGCTGCTCTACTTACGACCTCGGCTCTGCAACGAATTAAACTCGTACCTCGAGGTACCGCTGCCTTCGGAACTTCCTTAATTCTTTGTGACATACTTTCAACAGAGATCATTCCTTGGTTGTTACGAGTGATTATTTGAGTTACAGTTGACTTTCTATCATCAGCAGTTTCTGAAATACTCAGACCAGTACTGTCTCGTACCATTAACCATGCTGTGTTCAAAGTCACTTAAATCACCTTTCTTCCCAATTCTGATGCTCAGTTTGTACTTCAGCAAATTGTCTGGACCACCTCTAAATGCACAGAGTTCTGGCCATGTGATTGTCTATTCAATATTTGTGTTAACAAGCGATTGAACAGGTATACCTAATAAAGTGGCCAATAAGTGTATTGGTATGTGTAATGGAACGCACTCACGTGCTATTGCTTGAATCAATTTCCTTCCTAAAAAATAATCCATTTACTTTTTAGAGACTAAATTGGTCTAAATTAGAGGTCAGTGTAGTCACGAACGTCCTGTGTGGTAAAGTGTGTGTTCGACGTGATCGGACTCTGACCTTGCTCCTGCTCCTTCTGTTTCTTTTTCTCCAACTTTCGCTCTTTAACGTTACGTAGCTTGGCTTTGCCGATGCCGCCAGCATTGCGGATAGACTCGAGCAAGCTGGCTCGACCATCTGACGGCTGCACAACCTCTGTGGGGGCGCCTTTTACTGCACCTAACACACACACACAGGATTAAAACAATATTAAACATCTGGAAAAGTTCAGGGGGTTAAATACTTGTGCAAATGGGGTTTACCTGTAGACGTGGTGTGACTG
>JAOUQT010000025.1:709542-732797 GCA_025769995.1 Xyliphius kryptos
ATAATAATAAACATTAGCTGTGTTTAATTTAAACCTGAGATTAAGTTTATAAGACTGCATTTTAGGTTAAAAAAAATCTTTTTTTGAGGGGTTGGGGGTGTGATCAGATCAATGTAATTGGATTTACTGTGTCATTTCTCTACTTTCTAAGATACATTTTTTTTCTGTTAATCAGTACAGAAGATGAGGAGGAGCCAAACCACATTAACACTCACTGTCTCCCTCTGTCTATCCCCCTCTCTTCCAGGCTCTGTCTGTGGGGATATTTCCGTATGTACTAAAGTTGCTTCAGAGTTCGGCGCGAGAGCTGCGTCCCCTTCTCGTCTTCATTTGGGCGAAGATCCTTGCTGTGGACAGTGTAAGCAATCAGGCCGCATCTCAATCCCACGGTTTTCAAACTTGTTAAACTGTTGACTTGTTAAACTCAGGCTTGTTAAACTGTTGACTTGTTAAACTCAGGCTTGTTAAACTGTGGACTTTGTTAAACTCAGGCTTGTTAAACTCTGACTTGTCAAACTGTCGACTTGTTAAACTCAGGCTTGTTAAACTGTTGTCTGGTTAAACTCAGGCTTGTTAAACTGTCGACTTGTTAAACTCAGGCTTGTTAAACTGTGGACTTTGTTAAACGCAGGCTTGTTGAACGCAGGTTTGTTAAACTCAGACTTGTTGAACGCAGGCTTGTTAAACTCAGACTTGTTGAACGCAGGCTTGTTAAACTCAGACTTGTTGAACGCAGACTTGTTAAACTCAGACTTGTTGAACGCTGTTTTGTTTAAACGCAGGCTTGTTAAACGCAGGCTTGTTAAACTCAGACTTGTTGAAGACAGGCTTGTTAAACTCAGACTTGTTAAACGCAGGCTTGTTAAAATCAGACTTGTTGAACGCCATTTTGTTTAAACGCAGGCTTGTAAAAAGGCTTGTTAAAATCAGACTTGTTAAACTTAGGCTTGATGATCCTGAGACTTGGCTTTGGTTTTTAACAGACAAAATAACGCAGCGCTTGCAGGTTCAATGTGTTGAAATGTTATTTGCATGTACGATGAGACGAAACCCAAACTAAGGGGCCTCCATTCGCCTCTAAGGGCCCTACAGACCCCCTTGTCAAGTGCACTCTGACTGCACACGTGCTGTGTGGTGTGATTGTTTTTGTCAAAGTTTTATCATAAAATGTAAAGTGTGTATTTCAGTGGAACTCAGACACCATCATCCTACTGATCAAAACATCTCTGAAATAAGCGGGTGGGTTCGAGTTGGGGGGTGTTTAAAATGAAGGCTTTGAAGTCTCAATCTGTGTGCAAGTGCCACTCCTCCCCTGTGTCCTCCCTCTACCGAGTGTTTTGCTGAGTCGGGTTGAATAAACATCATCACAGCAGTAAACATCGCTCGCGTCTCCGCAGCTTTGATCCTGAATACAGAATAACTCGCTTTGGCTCTGTCTCCATTTCCCATGATGCCTCGGTGCCTCTTAGAATTTATCCCGGTTTTGTATAAATCCCAAAGAAGTGTTTCTAATAGTTATACAGTTTGACACAACGACAGCGTCGGTCCAGGGAGTCGAGGATTTTAAATAAAGCCTAATCGTTCTTGATATCAATCGATAAGCAGCAATAATTAATACACTCATAACCACTATGTGCTGATTGGACTGCTGTGACCTGCTGCGTTATTCTAATTGTTGGAGCATCATTCAGTTCTGTAAATGAGTGCGACGGGCAGAACATTTGCAAATCGTTTGTGGATTTGCATGTTCTTCCTGTGTGTTTGCATGAGGCTTATTGAGCTGGTTATCCTATCTGCCTTGTACGGGGCTGGTTACCTGTTCAGGGGCGTTTTTTTTACCATGAGCACATGGGGAAACAGACGTGATATGTCACTAACCCAATGCGCGCACACACAGTTAAGCATTAACTGTAATGACATTAACTCTTGCCCTCTTCTTTTTTCCGGCCCCCCCCTTCCCCATCCTCAGTCGTGTCAGGCCGATCTGGTGAAGGACAATGGTCATAAGTACTTCCTGTCGGTTCTGGCCGATCCCTACATGCCTGTAAGTTTTCAGCTCACACTCCGGTTCACTCTGATAATAAGTAAATATGTCTGTGAGTCAAGGTTCCGGACATCTTGATTAAGGTGAGATCACTCTGAAGTCACGCCACAAACAAATGGCGGAGTTGTGTGTTGTTTTGGTTCCTGCAATGATTCATCCATTCATCTGGCTCTGACTCAGACGCCTTGGCTCCAGTCTGTCTCTCTGAGACTTCACACCGAAGCACTTTCATCAATTCTGGATTGCTATAAGAATTATATACACTATGTACGGTTTATACAGCTTGTATGGTATATACAGGGATATAGTATTGATGTACAATATGGTTCTGTAAAACATGGTTCTGATTGTTATAAATAAAAACATAATCAATTTATTTTCCTTTCAGCAACTTTGTTTTCTGTCTGATTTGCCCTTTCAGGCTGAGCATCGGACCATGGCGGTGTTTATTCTGGCCGTGATAGTCAACAATTACAACACGGGACAGGTGCGCTTAACATTTCAAAAGTTGTTTGTCCCAATTATCAACTTTTGACTCGCTAATTCTTAAGTCGGTATGGACTTCTAATTTGTTATTTGGTAGGGACTCATTTTTTGGTATAGACTACTAAGAATTCAGTTGCGACTCCTTATTCAGTCAATACTCCTAATTCTTAGTTTCATTATATAATAGGGACTCCTTTTTCGTTATGTAAACTTAATTTGGTTGAGATTTGGTAGGGACTTCATTTGACACAGATTTTGGTTTCCTAATCTAGGACAGACTCCTAATTCCTACTTTGGTAGGTAGGGACTCTTATTCAGTAGGGACTCCTAATTTGGTAGTCTTCTAATTTGGAACAGACTCCTAATTCTTAATCCGGTAAGGACTCTTTGAATCCTCGTTTTGTTCTGCAGGAGGCGTGTCTGCAGGGGAACCTGATCGCCATCTGCCTGGAGCAGCTCAGTGACCCTCAACCTCTCTTGCGCCAATGGGTGGCTATCTGCCTTGGACGCATCTGGCACAACTTTGACTCTGCACGGTGGTGCGGCGTGAGGGACAGCGCTCACGAGAAGCTCTACAGCCTGCTGTCTGACCCCATTCCTGAGGTATGTTAGAACGCCTGCCATTTATAATATTCCTTCACACTGTACACAGTCAGACTGGTCATGTGACATTAGAGCTCATGTCGAACACTGACATGAACGTACAGTGCTGTTCGGCTCTGTCCCGCGTGCTCAGGGCAGAAATGGTAGCAGGAACAGGTAGTGGTATCAGTGACCTGTGTGTATGTGTTTGTGCAGGTGCGCTGTGCTGCTGTCTTCGCTTTGGGAACGTTCGTTGGAAATTCAGCGGAAAGAACCGATCACTCCACCACCATCGATCACAACGTGGCCATGATGTTAGCACAGCTCATCAACGACGGCAGCCCTGTGGTCCGCAAGGTGACGTACTGCCATTAACCAATCATTTTTTCACAAATCCCAGGGCCTATCCCAGTGCACTGGTCACCCATCTATTCCACTTCTGTTACCTAAAGCCTTACATCTGGATGTGTCCATCTCACGTCTCATCGTTCTCTACATCTCTGAGGCTTTTCATTGTGGGTGATGGGTTCCTTTAGCGTGTGGTTCTTTCTGATTGGTTCATTCTCTCAGGCCGGGGATGACCCCGCCATGGGTACCATAGTGTTGTTGTTTCTTGTTTTCAACCTGCTACCCGCTGTACCCCCGCAGGAGCTGGTGGTGGCACTGAGTCACCTGGTGGTTCAGTATGAGAGTAACTTCTGTACTGTGGCACTGCAGTTCATGGAGGAGGAGAAGAACTACGCCGTACCGTCACCCGCTAACACTACAGGTACCACCCCCCTCGTGTGTAACAGCCGCCTTGTATGCTGACTTCCTATTGTGAGTAAAGCCATAACTGTGTTGGTTGTGGGTGTGGTCTCCTGATAGAGGCAGGGAATGTGACCCCTGTGAGGGAGCGGGACAGTCCGGCCATCCCGCGTCTTCGCACAGTCAACTCCTACACCAACATCCGGGCCGTCAGCAACGCGCGGAACCTTAACAAAAGCCTACAGAACCTGAATCTAAATGAAGAGGGTGCGACACACACACACACACACACACACACACATACACACACACACACACACACATATATATATAATACTTTGGTTTATGAGGAAGTTGTAGGAAGTTCCCATATTTATTACAAGATTTAAGTATGTTCTCTTAAGCACACTCATTAAGTAACTATATAAATTGACAATGTAGTTCTACATTTACATTCTGTAGTCCATTTGGTTCTTCACAGAGCAGGTATTATTAGGGCGGTGAATGATGCTGAGTACTGCAGTGCTACTGACATGGTGGTGGTGGTTTGTTTCTTTGAAGAAATCAGTAAAACATAACATTGACCTTTGTGTGGTTGGCGCGGTTGCAAAGTTCTGGAGTGAATTGGATTTAAATAAAACAGTACGTGATAAATACGCAGAGAATTCCAGCTTAATTTGATATTAACGATGCGTCGGAAAGTCGGCGCAACCATGGATCCTAAACACAGGCCCCGTCGCCACGGTAACGATTATTTATCAAACAGCAACCGCCATCGCAGTCAATCCGGTGCCGCCGGATAATGTACAGGTTCGAGCTAACGAGCGCGCCACAGGCGTATGGGAGTTTATATAAGTCGAGTCGAATTCAGTGTACGCCAGTTCCATTCATGCAGAAACGACTCCATCATCACTTCCGATCTCGCGCCTGACTTTCTCTGATCAAATGCGCTTTCATGTGTAATTAATCCCTTTCCATCAGCTCACAGAGGCAGGAAAGGGGGGGAGGGGCAGTGGCGACTAAAACGCACAAAAACAGCTCCAGGTCAGCACTCACATTCGGCCTGTACAGGAAAAGAGTCTCCTGATTCCTGATTGAGGCTAAACAGCGAAAAAAATGATTTGAAGGCGAAGAAACGCAGCCCACACCACTGGAACATCAGAAACCTTCCGCAAATTTCTTTCCTATACGCATTTCCACGCTACATTACAGATCCTTGATCTCGCTTGGGCCGCCGAATCAAATGCTCACATGGTCATTACAATACACACAGCGCTCAGTGTGAGGGTTTGAGAGAACTCACACTAAAATAATTAAGACTTGCTGTGGCGTGATTGTTTGAGCCAGGAAGTGTTCTAGGAGAACATGGAGGAGAACATGCTAACCACTACAGAACCGTGCCGCCTTCATATAATTTAACTTGCAGTCGAACCCCAAATTACCTAAATCTGGGTAGTTCCTAGTAAATTAGTTTGAGGTGGTTGAGAGGGGTTCCGTCTCCAACCAGGTGCCTACAGGGTGTTTGATAAGCATCTCACCCACAGCGAGAACAACGGCGCGTCCCAGTGAGCGTGTGAGTAATTAGCCGGCTTTGCTCCCATTGACAGATCACCTGCGATAGCCATCTCGCGCGGCTAGCCAGCCCCTGAACACACCCTACTGAGAACCCAGTCGGTGTTTACTTTACCCACAATGCTGAGGTGATTATGAATGGATATTGTGTCTGTGTGTTTAAAAACGCAATACGTTGCAGGCGCTTGGCATTTGTTACATGGCGCACGAAGCCCATGTTAAATAAACCGAGCGCTGTGTAACAACAAAGCCGCTAAAGGCCCTGTGGTTAGCACTCGGTAACGGTGCTAATACGCTGTGGCGTGTACACCTGGCGGGGAAAATGTATGACGTGATGTATGTGAGTGTGTATTCGTGTGTGTGTGTATTCCCCTCATGCTTTGTCTGACACAGAAGTTAGTTTGTGGCTAATATTTTCCCCCAGGTGGAGGTACGATTAATGACTCCAACATGCTGCTGCGTTGTTTTGTGTAGCTGGGACACTGAATCTGATACACACCGAGGGAGGGTGTGTGTGTATACACAGCGTACAACATGCCTCAAGCACCACCTTCTCCTGAGGGTCATTCTGCTCATGTTCCAGTCTCACACAGCTTCAGTTCAACTCGCTTCACTTTTATTTACACACACACACACACACACACACACACACACACACACACACACACACACACACACACACACACTACAGAGGGATGTAGTGGGAGTCCGATTAACACTAACAAACCCCTAAATTGTCACTACCCTCCACATTACCAGCTAAAACAATGTTCTCTTCTGGGATGATGTTCTGCAGGTATAGGTTGTGTGTGTGTGTGTGTGTGTGTGTGTGTGTGTGTGTGTGTGTGGGTTTTGGTCATTTATTCCAGAAGAGCATTTGTTAGGTTTGATGTTTAATGGGGTTTAGGTCAGGCATCAGGAGACTTTTGTCCGTATCATTGCACATTTTTAGTGCATCACAGATGTGACATGACCTCCGCATCACCTTATGATGACAATAGAACCCAAAATAACCCAATGAGCTTGTAAAAGAGGGGTGGGGTTCTGGTTCCGTCCCCAGCCGGTTATGCAGACGATGTGAGAACGAGGAACCTGCACAGTCAGCCCTCCATCGGTGTTCCCTACATAGAGTGAAACACAAGCCTGTTGGATCAAGTTAGCGCAGGAGGCCCGATCGCTGTCTCTTTGTGTGTCGCTTATGTGACGGGACAAGACGGACAGAGGAGAAAAGAGCCGCGGGAGAGGAACTGGCCTTTCTCTCGCCTCATTCGCATATCAGGTGGAGTCCAAATCATTTATTATTGAACAGAAGGGGGTCGTCAGGCTCCCATGAGCTGCAGCGCCTCCTGCTCACAGTGCGAGACTCTCCAGCAAATTTGTGACATCACAAAGCACGTGATTGTTGAGGCTGCAAGTTTTACTCAAACTATATAGTTTTTGTTTCTCCACTGCAGGAACCTCATGTATAATTCTTTTAAACATTGATGTGGACACAACGATTGGGCCATACCCTTAAATTAATGTCCCAGATAAAAATCAACTCATGGTTTCATATGGGAAGAGTTGGAAGGCTTTGTTTGGTTTCAGGAACACTGTGCACACAGCACTCTACATTAGACATGAACCAGAGATCAAGCTGTAAGCCATGTCCGCTCAGCCAACATCAGTAACCAACCCCACAAAGACTCTTCATGATGAATAAGCAACATCAGCGTCATTAAAGATACTCTTGGTGTCCTAATACTTTTGTCCACATGGTGCGTCATTAATCTGTGCATTACTTTACTAACACACACAGTGCCTCTCAGCGGGTGTGGCCGAAACACTGCGCCATGTGAGGACACCATACGTGTCTCACTGCATGTGTGTGGATGATGGAGTTTTAAGTTGCGTAGGTTTTTACTCCTTCACCCCTTGCTGTGAACAAAATAAGCCACAGCTCTCAAAATGTCTCGCAGCAAGAACTCTTGTCTACTCTTTCCTGGTACCATGTTCTTTCACTCACCCCTGACCTACGCTTAGTGCATTGCAGTAGACCAGAAAGCCCAATGCAAGCCCCACTTCAAGCAAGCTCCGGCTTCTGTTGGTTGGGGAAGCTGTCAGTCAAGCAGCTGGAATTGATTTTAGTTCCCAAGCCGGTTTCATTAAATATTTAAACCCACCACCTGGTTCTCTGATCAGGACCCCCTCAGAACAGGTATTATTAGGGTGGTGGATGATGCTCAGCACTGCAGCAATACTGACATGGTGGTGGTGAGTAACGGAATCGGGCCATCGACTGAAAGTTGGTTACAGTTTAAGATCACAGATTAAAATCAGAAGCAATGGGCCTGCTGCAGACTGAGACGAGGGACATGGGAGACACTTTGATCTTTGTTTCTCCTCTGCCTTTATTCCACTGCATCACCTCGGAGACAAACACAGAAGCCACTCCAAGGTCACCACGCCACATGTTTCACGTCCAATGTCCAGAGTCATTCTGAGGGAGGAATCATTGAGACGCGGGACGTCACGGTCGTCCCTCCACCCGGTCGACAGCCGGGTGCATGACGACGGACCACCAGCACCGCTGACGGCTGCTGTTCCCGTTCTTCTGATTAATAGGGTGATAATGACAGTAACGCCATCTTCGCCAGCTCCCTTGGGTCGCTGATGAACTCTGCGAAACTGATCCGGATTTATTCTCCAAACGGGAAAAAAAAAGCACAGCGGCATCCCAAAAACAATCTTTTCAGATCAGTCCGCGAAATGGTTTATTACACACATTAGAAAACCGGAGTTGTTCTGGAAGGCACCGCCAAAAAGTACCGCCATTAAACGTCATTATGTCTAATTACAGCTCAGCTGTCGGTGCAATTAAACTGCCGAGAGCCAAATGGTGGATGAGGACACTGCCCTTTCTTTAGCCCCGTGCTACGATGGAGGACAGCAGCAGGTGGTCCGAGGTGGGGCAGCCGACCCAGATTTCCACACGCACACTAAAGTAGTGTCAGGTTCAGGGACGAGAGGGAGCGGAAGTATTTATCACAGCCGCTGGGTTAGCGATTGTGCAATAGAGTTGTTTACGGCTTGGTTTGTGGTGTTCAGATGGAAAGACGAGGTTCAGCGTTTTGTCATTTTTTAAAGGGACTGTAAAGACATTCAGAGAGATCAAAGCCATTCAGGGTCCACTCTCAGAATCTGAATCATTGTATCCTGGACTACAGTAGGTCCACATTGATGAGTCTTACTGTGTTTAATGTTTTCATGCTGTTTTAATGGCGCTTTGCCAAAATCTTGCCACAAACCCTCCAACATCTTGGAGAAAAACTTCCCAGAAGAGTTGCTGAAGCTGTAAAGTGTGTCCTAATACTTTTGTCCACACAGAATTTGAAGGGGAGAGGCCCTTTCTTTTCCAAACTGTTGTTAAACATATTACTGTATGATGTAGGAGAACGTTTATATACTTTTGCATGGAATGTTTCAGCGCTTATTCCTATCCCTGTTCCCATCAGGGCGTATAGCAGGAACGCGCTCGTGTGCGCGAGCTGCAGGATGAGGGGCAGCTGGGAGAGAAAAAGAAAAAAAATAAACAAAAAAGATCTTTCACTAAATAAATCTTTCCATCATAAATGAGAGGCGGTGGAGTGGCGCTTGTTTATAATGCGAGGCCTCGGCGGGGCAGTCTTTCTGAATGGTCAGAGACAGGACGACTTTCTCAGTCTCTTGGGGACCTCGCAAGGAAAAGGAGGTCCGGGAGGAGACGGGGACGAGGGGCAACAAGGCCACCCATATGGAGAACAGCTGATTCTTTCAGCATTATATTCCATTCGAAGACACGCGACGCAGAGAGGGACCCTGAGGACGGTATTCAAAATATTCCAAAATCTGATGGTCAGTCACTCTGACATCACTCTCCGCAGGGGAGCATGTTAATATTGGTGAGATAGATATATGAACAATTGTCAAATCTCTTTGAAGGTCTGTTGTTCTGAATACAGAAACCCTCAACGTGTATGTTTTTGAAAGTGACCTCCACCTTCACATTCAGACTGCGTTTGTCTCATTTCCGTGAGATTTGATGGCGACCCATAATGCAATGCTCTCTTCAGGTTATGCTGTTGGCAGTGGCAGAATGCTCTCACCACTGACACTGAAACAACTCAAATTAAGTGTACAGATGGTTTGGTTATTATGTATTTAAAATTTTTATAATGCATTTTGGGAGTATGGATTCTCGTTGCCAGTGCAACGACAGTAACCCACTTAAGAATGTGCTCAAAGTCCTGCCCATTGTGTTAAATTCTCCCACTCTTGACACACTGAGAGCAAAATCGCAGAAGAAATGCTACCAACACGCCTCCTGTATCCGTTGTTTCAGGTGCCCCACCTCTTGGATCTTCACAGAGTACACCATAGCCTCAGTCAAGAGTGGGAGAAGAGAATTGCGTTGACAATTCAACCAAATGAGCCGCATTTTGTGCACATCCTTAAGTGGGTTACTGTTGTTGCTCCAGAACACAAACGTGTTAATAACTTGACAATGAATAAAGCTTCAATAATAATGAGCACACCATTGTTTTCTTGCAATTCTCTATGTGTGTCACATGACCCCCTTTCAATTTAAAAAAGTCCAAAATGGCTGTTTTGCAGCTGGCCGCCATGAGAGTCACATGGCCTCAAATGATTTCCCTCTGCCATGTACTAATATGGCACAAATGGTAAGGTGATATTAGCAACCACTTCCATTTTATCAGGGTGTATCAATAAAACGGCAGCAACAGACATCAGGCTGTAAATGGAAATGATCACCTGGAACTAAAATACTCGGAGCATAAAGCATTATGAGGTTAGTTGAACTTTGCAACTAATAAAACTGGAGTGAAGTTTCAGTGTGAAAAGATGTTACAATTTTAAACTGTGAGCTGGTGAACAGAATGGTGAGCCAGTACACAATCTGGTGCAAATAAACAGATTAGAGCAATGATTATAGTAAAGTTACCTTCTCACCTGCCTACGTTCGATGGTTGCTTTGATATCGCCATCAAACGCAAGGCCCCTCCAGGGTCATCTACCATGTCCTTAAAGAAATTAACTCCTTCTTACTCTCCTAAATTTGATGGCTTGTTAACTATCGCCATCAAACCCAGGACCCCTTTACTGTTACATCAGGGTCTTCCCCTATACCAACAAGACTGAACCTTGGCAGCATGATTCCCTACCATGTCCTTGGAAACTAAGGGTTCTAATGGGTTCTTGTTTTCCTATGTTCATTGGTTCATTCACTCACCATTGAACTTAAGACCCCTCCCTTGTCACATCAGTGACTTTCATTCCACATGTTCATTTCTGATTTTTAATTGCCCCAAACCTCACTCTATAATAATACGTTCATTTGAAATATTCAAAAACTACTGCCTTTTAACTTTCCCACTGTTATCAAGTTCTCCATCAGAGCACAGCTATTTGGATATAACTTTATATATATATAACTTTATATTTCTGTAATATTATTACTCCAGTATTTGACACTAATTACGACGTGCAATAGTAAAAATTATGGTTTTCCCAAAAATCACCTTCATTACATAATATTTCAGGGTGAAGACGACAAGAATGAAAATGTGTAACAGAAAGGCGCTGAATTTGGATGTTTCTTTTTTTTGTTATCTCACTTTCCTCTGCCCTTTGAGTGGCATAGTTGAAACCTGTATCAGTTCTGCAGAGACGTCGATACAACTTAATGTTTTCATTATAGTATACATTTAAAAAAGGAATGAGAGAGAATTGTGGATAAAAATATTAAACAAATCTGTGGAGCTGTTTCTGTTGTGTTCTTTCGTCCCCATGGCCTCGTATATGTTTCTCTCTGCTTTTGCAAGCTTGGTGGTGAACATACATGTCGCGAGCAAAGATACCTCGGGTTTAATGTATTGGAAACCTTTATGGACATGACCTCTGAGATGAAGGGTGCAGGTAATTAATATTGTTGTCACATCTTAATTTCTTTGGTTTACAACTGTTCCAGGGTGTCTGCGCCATTCCAATGCGTGATTGGCCAGAAGCGCTGGAACGGACGCGGTAAGTGGGTCTGGGCCCGGCCCCGTGGCGTGTGATTGGCCCCTGCAGAGCTAATGATTAATGAGTCTGGGAAAAGAAGCAGAGGCCAGTGGGAAATCGTCCCGCTTGGAGTGAATGCTGTGTCAACAAGAGGGAAGGAGCGACTTGGCGAGAAGGTTGCACTTAAACTTTCTCACTCATTTATGCCAACAAATGAATTTGGGTTTCTACAGAAGGCTTTATTCTAATTTAGTTGGAAGAAATATTTTGTGCTGCTGTTTCGTGCATCCAAAGTGAACATTCTACTTTTTAGAGAACATTAAGGTGGAAAATTCACACCCAATTCAATTCTCATACACACTCATTTAACCTATGATGTTTGGATAAAAGAACATGCTCACAGTGTCAGTTCTATTTTATCCTAAAGGTGTTTAGGGTCCAAGTTAGGACTCAACTCTGCTGGTAGCACCACAACATCAGTGTCACTGAATCATCTTCCACCCTAATAATACCTGCTCTGTCCGTGGTCCTGATCATCAGAAACCAGAATAAAGTGGACCAACAGAGTATGTGGAGACACAGGACTACACAATCAGTGTGTTTCAGTCATCAGAATAAAGACGTCATGTTTAACCTCCCACAACAGCAGAGTTTAACATTGCTGGGACTTTTGTCTATTGTCTGTAATTAAAAAAAAATTTGATTGTGAAGCTTTATGATACGACACAGCGAGTCATTTCAGAGTAAAGCATGATTTGTCGGCCACCTGAATGGACACCGATGACACATTTAAAGCAGGATGTTGCCCTCAAGTTCACTGACACAATGCAGAATCACATTTATTTCATCAGCTACATTAAAAATGTGAAACAATGGCTCTCCGGTCTCATCGGACCAAAACACACAAAGAGGTCGGAGTCAGACTGAGTCCCCTGTCGCCTCTGCACTGTGGAGTCAGTAACGGCTTAGTTTGGAGCAACATGAACGGCCGATTGTGTTTTGTTTCGGGGCCTCAGCTTCACAAACAGAGCCGCTAACAAAGTGTCCTCTCTGAGCGACTTCCTTCCATTCTGATTGGCCTAATTGGGACCTGTTGACAGCAGATCCCATCCGAGCAGGAACCAGCCAATCAGGGGACGGCGTCTGTCATCTCTGCAGCACCGGACTTCCACCGCAGGACAAATGCTCATTTTTGTCTCCGTGACCCAAACGACCTTCTGGTTTCATGACAAAGTTTTTAATCCTTTTTATTGGAAAAAGTATAAATAATGGATCTAAAGAAGAGTCTTAATTTTTATATTTATAATTACAGACATTATGGATAATTTATATGTTTTAACATTCCTGAGAAGGATTTTAACAGATTTGTTTAAAAAAAACCTAAAGAATAAATCAACAATCTCAATTAATTTAGCGAGCAATAAATAATCAATCAAACTCACAATTCTTCATGTTTTAAAAAATCCTATTAAACTACCATTATAAGTATTCATTATCGTTCGTACAAGGCTCTCTCTCATTATATATATGTATATATAGTACCTACAAAGCTGAAACTTGGCTTCATCATTCCTTATTATGTCCTTGGAAAACCTACTAATATATTCACGTAAGAAATCAAGCACGTAGACATCGTAGTCATAACTAACACTATATTCGTTCCACATATTCGTTTCAGATTTTTATTTGCCCCAAACCTTACTCTATAATAATATATTCATTTTAAATATATGAACTCCAAAGCCGTAACTCATTTAAAAACTACCCTGTGACACAACAAGGGGATTTCGCTAGTTAATTAATAAAAGGTGGAATTGAACCTGTAGTGCAGTGTGTTTCTTCAACACCAAAGTAGTTTAAAGTTTTATTTGAGATCCGATCAGGAGCTTCGTGACCAGGCCTGACGATTCAAGCTAAAGGCTATGTGCCAGGATGACGACTCCAGCGCCTGTGATTCTTTGTGCAGGTATAAAAGTGTTCCTGTTTATCACACCCCTCACAAAACCTCTTTAACAGAACCTGTCAACGAGACAAGGCCCAGCGAGGACGCCACCTCCTGGATCCCATCAGGTGATGTTTGCTCAGGCCTGAAAGCTTGCTACAGTTAAACCTGCCCTCGTTTTGTGCCAGTTGTTTACCCCAAATCAAGAGACTGGCCACATCAATAAGGGCCTGCGTGGTAAGGGTGGAGGCAGGCAAGCTGTCCAGCGGGTGGCTGCTCTTTGCACCTGAGGTCTGGACCAATAAAGTGGCAAGTGATGACACACCGCTACAAAAAAGCTACGCCACACTATCAATGGTGGTGCTGAGAGACACTGGCAGGTGAATGGTTGCTTGGCGGATACAGTGTATCAACACCAGGCTTTTAAAATGTTGTGCGCCCACTTTGACCATGTACTTATGAAACACGAGATCCTCTTTTGTTAATTATTTTGCGATTGTACGGTCGTATTTGTCCCGGTGGCACACGCCAGCTGCCGCCCTTTATTTGCTGCCCGATTTGTGCAATTGGTTTACAAAGAATCAGAAAGGCACCATCCTCCCGGACAATAGGGTGCGGCTGCAGTGTTTACACCTGACTAAGCTCGTTCTGGATGTAGCACAGATGTCACAGAAGAACAAATGTAGCGTTTTTAAAATAAAAAAAAGGCTACTGAACAAAGCCAAAGACCAGAGTTAGCTGTCAGTGAGCCACGACCACAAGCCGCATGAGTCCGTCTGTCCCGCTGTTTGACTGGCACCTGAACAAAACGCCTCACAATGTTCCTCCCTGTCGAATAAGCCTGCGATTGAACCTCACTGTGTCAGGAGATCAGGCTGGTTTGGATCCAGACTGTGGTTTGCTTGCTTTTCCGATGTCCAACAGATGGCACCCCTGTCTCACATGGCCTGAGGCTTTGATGCCTGTTTCTGCACGTTAATGGCTGACGGGTGTTGGAGGAGGGAGTGTAGGCAGTTCGAGGGTATGAATGTGACTCAGCACTCTGCATTGTAACCCTCAGACTGTAAACACATCTGCACAAATACCACGGAGTAAGAGACTACAAACATGGTGGTGCTTCTCCACTTTAACTCCAAAATTAGCTGCATGTAATTTTTTGCCATATTTCTTCAGCTTTAAACACATGGGCTAGTGAACTGAGGTGGAACGAAGTCACGTTGGAAAGTTCCTGCTTTGCCTGGATTTATAAGAACAACTTTACAGTGCCTGATGTTCTGGTATGGTTCTGTGATCATTCTGGTACACAAAATGTTTTTGATAAATTAATGGCTGCTCAAATACAGAAGACCTGGCTCAGTCAGTGTGGGTAGTAGGTTCATCCACACCTCTCAGTCCACCCCAGGAGGGAGTATGCTTTGACAGAATAGGGCCATCAAACTGTTCCTGAAAAAGTATAAAGTATGCAGTGTGCATGCATGTTTTAAACACCCATTTACCCAATATTTTGTTCTGTCATTTGTAAGTCGCTTTGGATAAATGACTAAATGTAAATGTACTTAACCCTAAAAACCATGCTGGTGTGAAAGACATGTCATTGACCCACAGTGTGATCCAGTCAAAATTGTCCGATGAACTGGAAACTTGACTCTGTGCCACTTTTTAGAAGAGTGGAAAGGGCTGGTGTGACCGCCACTTTTCTTGCACCAATTTACCCCTAAATCTCATAAGACAGAGAGCCTGACTAGAAGGGACATGAGGGACTCGATCCGAACACAGAACCTAACTGCAACCGAGAGCCAGTGTTTTCAAAACAGAAAGGGAAACTCCTTCAACCGTGTTGCACTGCTGCCATGACGGAGGATGTTTGTGGGATTCTCTCTGGCTTTATAAATCACAAAGGGCTGATGCCCAGAGTTTACGAGGTGGGTTTGGATGCACAGGAAGCAGCCATGTCGACTCAGTTTCCCCTCTTGGGCTCATGAGACATGCCAGAGGAATTTATTGAGTGGTGGTGCACATGGAAAACGAACGTTGTTGTCTTCTAAATTGACCTCCGTGCCATCATCAGCCAGACTGAAGAGTGGTGCTTAACGTAACTATAGCCGTGTATAAGAGGGCATTACGCCATGCAAATTACCACATGCCAGCCTGCTATACAGAACACTGTTTTACAAGAGAACATGTATCGGAACACATACTTCTTCAGTTGTCTCATTGCCATATTGCATTTTGGACAATTGCATGATTCCTTTGACAACTTTTTGGGAACAATTTAGGAAAGGTCCTTTTCGGTTTCAGTCTGATTTACCTCTGATGCACAAATAAGGTCCTTAAAAACATTAACTTGGTGTGAAGAAACCAAATTGTCCCACAAAAAGCACAATCCTCAACCCCAACCAACATCTTTGGAATGAACTGGAACAAAGATTGTAACTATGGTCCATTCACCAAACACAAATTTTCAGTAGGATTTCTCAGTAGGCTTTCCAAGGACATGATAAGAAATGACAGAGCCAAGTTTTAGCTTTGTATGTATTCACCAAGACCCTAATCTAGTCAAGGTCTTTGGTTTGATAGTGATAGTGAATGAACAATTAAACATAGGAAAGCAACAACCTATTAGTCCAAGGACAATGCCAAATTTCAGCCTTATAGTTACTCAGGAAGACCTCAATGTGTGAACTCAACCTTGCGTTCAATTGCGATTTCGAAGGAATCGTCTTATGTAGGAAGGTGAGACACAGGTAATTTTTCAAGGACATGATTGGGAATAAAGGTTTGTACTCTGGAAGTCCCAGACGTGAATCGTGATGCCAATTTTCAGTCTAGTAGGTACTCAGGAAGTGGGAGAACTAGTGATGAGTCCGTGAATCGGTGAGGGCTTTGACATTTATAGGTATTACATAATTAATTTCAAACCATCACACTCAGGTACATGTAGACGCTCCGAGATAACCTTCAGTGTTTACTCTAATAAAGCAGCAATGTTTTGAGAACTCTGCATACCTGGAACCTTGCAATCACACGTCCAGAATACCCCGAGGCACGAAGCTACACCCGATCAAATTACAGCCCCCGGGCCTTCCTACAATCTGCCCCATGTTTCTAGCCTACAATTAGATTTCTGAATAATCCATCAAACAGTCACGAGGAAAAAAGCTACGGAAGCACTGCCCGCCATTTCAGCCTTCACTGTACAGGTGGCGTTATTTAATGCAAGCCAGAAAACAAACATGTTTTAGCCTCAAAGAATTAAAAAGAATGATTTCAAAATGGAGCTAAGAGTAAAATGTAGCTCGCTAGGACCAGCACGACTTTTAAGTAAATTAAAGTAGGAGTAAAGTGAGACGGGCCTTAACATGCTTCGCAAAAAGCACACAGACAGTGAGGCCACCTTCAGGCACGTGAACAAACACACATGAGGAACCTTTGCATTTGGGTTAAACATTTGATCAGTGCTGAACATAAGTTTGCTGTACATTTAGTTGAGGCCAGTTGCTATGGTTAATAAACATGGTGGAAGAAACCAGTCATAAGCATTTGTGAGTCCACTGATTAGACTGACTGAACGCGCTTCCAAACATAGTACCCTGCCTAGAGTCAGCACAAGGGTTTATGGGTGGAAGTTGAGGGTTTGGTGAGAGTCTAGGAGGGGTTTGTCTATTTGAGGTTGATGAGCTCCAAAACATCGAAGTCAAAACACAGTGAATATTGTTTCTGCACAATTTTGGAGTGAGAACCCATGACCACTGCATTAATAGGAACCGGCAATGAATGAAAAGGTCAACGCTCCAATTAGTCTCTGGGGGTGTTTGGTGTGTCAGAGGTCAGGGCAGATCAGTGGAGGTTTCCTAAACCAAAATTTATGGGCTTCTTGTTAGACACAGAGCAGAAGAGGGTTTTCTTTTAAAGCACAGTGTTGGACATTTCAGTGTTTATTAAAACCAAGACACTGGTCTCTACATTTTTGTCCCATGATTTCATGCAGTTTGTTCTTCTATACATTGCTGTTGAACATGAACACAGAGTCCTATGCACCTGACAGGGGCTTACAACTCACCCTACGGCAACAAATTCCTGCTTTTATCTCCTGTACAGTTGTGTTGTATGTCTGGTTCTTAGCAATGTAAGCTGCTGGAGACACTTCCATGGGGGTGGGGGGTGGGGTACACGAAGGAATTTAAGAGAAGAGGATGCTACTGCAAAATACATGGTTAAAATCTGGGCGTACTTTGTGTATCAATAATCCTTGTGAGGGGTATTATGATTGCTCAGTGTGTAGTGCTCGCTGTGGAGATTTTGCATGTTCATCTCATGTCTGTGGATGGTTACTGACAGAGAAAACAGTCAGGCAACTTAGTATTAAGCATTTTTTTTTTAACGTGGAAGGAAACACTCAGAAGGTCCATTCTTTTGCTCCAACTGGTACACAGACCCCAGGACCATGTTTCCAGTGGACAAGCCACATGCACCCCTCCTTTAAGATGGCTCACTCTGGACATCTATAGAACACTACAAACACACAACCGACACCTGACAACTGACACAGTCATCGATAAATGACTTGAGGAACCTTTTTTATATGTTTATCATTTTATTAACCTATTTATCATTTCATGTGAGGTCTGCAGCATTTTCCCTTCAAGTCCTTAGAGAACATTACGACCCTTCACAAACATCTGCTTGTTTTAAAAGAGAATTGATGAATGCCCCATCTATAATCACCCTATGCCACGATGCCAGGAAACGTAGATCCCGTGATAAATCTGGATCCTTCGATGGAAATCCAGAACGTGATGTGATGTGTTAAAGTTGGTGTATGCTGAGCATCAGTGTTGATGTTGGATTGGTCATTGTATTTAAGCTTGTAAAGACCCCCCCACATACCCACCCCTTGGCAGCTCGGGTACCATACGTGCAGAGTGAGACGCCGGCATACAGAGATGAGTCATTAGCGGTAGCTTGAGGTAACACTCAGAACATGGTTGAAGGGGAATACCTGTCACTGCCACAGGCTTGATGGGACAGGAGTGAGTGCAATTGTGTGGGTGGGATACAAATTGGGGCGAATAACCGCACTGACAGACGAGGCTCCATGACAGCATTGCTGAGAAACAAATGAGGAATGTTTATTAAGGACTTAAAGGCAGGAATCAGCGCTCCATTTAGCTGTTGGCATTAGTTTGTGGATGTACTTAATTAAAGGACGTGTCTAAGCTAAAGTCCAAGAATCATGTAAACAAAAAGTCTGACATTTGCATGGAATATCCAAAGTTCTTCTATATTTACGCATTTTGACGACTCAGCACGGCAGTGACACCGATGTGATTGTAACAGTGATGGTGCTGTCACTGTTTTTTTTGCTGGTTCACTAATAAATATGCACTGGTAAAATAAAGAATTATGTTTTTTAATCGAGGTCTTAAGCATTTCTCCATGTGGGAGTGCATTTATGCATCCCGGCGGACAACATGCAATCCCAGCCCATTATACCGCCAATGCCACCCACAGTCATAGGTTTTTTACAGTACCTCCATAGTGTGTAGCTCAAAGCATCCATGGAGCATGGCAATGCCATTGCTGTGATTTAATGGGATGGTATTTTGTCTGCATGGGTGGAGGGATGGGTCCTGTGGGATGCAGGAACTAAAGGTTTCTGACAGATGTCTTTCAAACCCTCAAACTGAATGCTTTCCTTTGGGGACTCGAGTTGAGCTCCTGTTACCGATTTCTGCCCACCTGGTTCATCAAACATACCTCGATAAACTGGAATTGGAAAAACTGTATAATCCAGAGAGCAACTCGTGTACTGTGTATCATCAAAACGCTCTGATAGAACTCAATCCTGAGCGACGGCTGCTTGTTTAACAGAAGGAAATGGATATGGCTGCTAACAACCCTCTCTCCACATATCCAGCAGCATGCCCCCTCAACAGTCAGCCATCCAGGACCCATTAAGAGGCATTGGAATCCTTCTTGACCTCCATCCAATCAACATTAAGACGTTTGACATCCAAGCACAGATGCATTTGTTCATACCCCTCTTTGCACCTGTGAGGGGCTGAAACCAAATCTCCGCATGTGAGCCTGGGCCATAATGTGGTCCTCTACTTCTGGCTGTACCACGTCACCCCGGAGACCAAATGTTTTGACGCGGCACTTTAATTTACCAGCTGGAGTCGTCGCAAAGTTGCATCAATGAAATACATTCAGATCCATTTTGCAGAGGGAGGCACTGCCAGCTGCTCTCAGCACACAGACACCCCTGACGCACCTCTTGGCATTTAGGCCACTGTGATTTTGACAGACCCATTTGCACTTTTACCTATTTTGTGTTGTATTTCTTATTTTGGCTTTCTCTTAATCCAATCCTTATTCCTCTCAGCTCATCCCCCGACTGGTTTTACCACATTAACGTATTTTTGCCTTCTCATTCCCCTTTAGTCTATCACTACCAGATCCGTACTGTGGCCATCCATCTCACCCTCTGCCCAGCGTTAAGCTCCAGCCTGGACGGTTTTCTGTGGCTAACCAGAGAGATGATTGATCTCAGCCGAGAAGCAACTGGCTGAAAGAAGCGCTGAGACATGTGATAAAAGGCTGATCCTCCGCTGCCCGTCTCAGTGCGAGGCCCAGGCTCTGGGGATGAGCCCATGGAACGCTTTAGTCCGATCCTGCTGGGCTTAAGAACTGACAAGGCCAACTTCAAAGGCCTATACACCCAAATTATGCTGACGAATCACAGGGGGGGTTAACTGAAACAGTATCGATTCTATCCATCACATCGTACAGAACGAGATAGGGATAATGATGGGCTGAGGCCTCCGCTGAGGTTCGTGTGTGATCTCTCGCCTCCTCAGAGGAAACCTGAAATACGACTTGGGATATACAGCGCAACCACCAGCTGGCCACAAATCATAACATCCTGTTTATTATGTAAAAAGAAACCCAAATTACCACCATAAAGATCGTACTTGGGTTTTGATGGAATGCAGCTTTCCAGCGCATCTTTAACTTTAAGTTGTTCAAGGGGTTCAGCTTACGTTACAGTACGGATGACACGCTGCACTAAGAATAGATATCCAATGGTTCTCCAACAAAACTGTTTGGAGAGCAGCAGAGAGCAGAGAGTATAGTGTAAAGATACACACACGTCTGAGGGGTGGAGGTAGGTTAGTGTAGGACGGATTCAAGGTGAAGCAGATTATGTAGGAGGGAATATGATGTTACAATGAAGAGGACAGGACCAACCATATCCTGAACATATCTAGACACAGTGGACTTTAAACGGGAAGTACATTTAGTTTGGGATCCCTACTGATGCTGGGGTTAGGGATTTTCAAAACAGACCCAAACCTAAACTATTATGGAAGCAAATCTACAAGACGTGCAGGTGTGAGGTTCAGAAAACTGAACTCACCGAGGTGTCAGCTTGCCTGATAAAAGCACAGAATGCTGCGCGGCACAAGAGTCGGACGGCAGTGCTAGTCTGAGCAACATTACCAATTTCTTACAGCAACAAAGGGGGTGCAGACATGTTTTGCAGATCATGTTACAGATCTTATTGCAAGCAAAATTAATTTGTTCTGTTAGTCTGACCATAATTACCACCCGTGGCTAATGTATTATTGAGATCTAATGAACAATAGTAATAATTTTTCAAGTCTTCTTTAATATCACTTCCTCCTGCACTTTGTAATCCAGTCAGGGATGAAGTTGTAAAGAAGTATAAGTCAGGGTTGGGTTCTAAAACAATATCCAAATCTCTGATGATCCCCAATGTACCACCATCAAATGCATTGCCAAATGCTTCCAAGAGAGGGGGGGGGCGGGGGGCACCAAAACTCTCAGACCGGTCAAGGAGGTCAATATCAGAGAGGCAGCACAGAGACCAAAGGTAACAATGAGCTGCAGAGTTTCCAAGCATACGACTACAATAAACCGTACATTCCGTAAAGCTGGGTTTTATGAAAGAGTGTACAGAAAAATAGGAAGGCTTGTTTGAGTTTGCATATGGGAGACTCCCCAAATGTATGGAGGTAAGTACTGTGGTCAGGTGAGACCAAAATTGAATTTTTTGGCCACCAAGGAAAACGCTAGGTCTGGCGCAAAAACCAACACATCACCCAAAGAACACCACAGGGGGTGAAGCATGGTGGTGGAAGTATCATGCTGTTGCTTGCTTCACAATTCAAAAAAATGTGAAATGTTTAAAGTTGTTGGCATGGTCTGTAAATGAAATGATGCAGACCCTCTTTGAAATACAGGTTGAGAGGTAACAAAATGTGAAAAAAGGGGGTAAATACTTTCACAAGGCACTGTATGGATCTGTACTTCCCTGGGGTCCAGGGAAAGTTGTCAGGGAATTGTATACTTAGTTTTACTAAGGTTATCTTGGTTGTTAAAAGAACCATGATACCACTACAGCTGTTTAAAAAAAACATTCACAAGGAAACAAGCTGTGAGGAAATATAATCGACACAATCGTCTCAGGTCTGCTCCAAACTCAAATCCACAGTGTCAGCAGCAGTGGGCTCAAGTCTGTCAACCGTCCACACCTTAATCCAAACCAATGGCTTTAGCCGCCGTCGCCGCCGAGCCCGGATACGTGATAGGCCACAGACTGCCAGCAACTCTTTAATTCCTTGTCCCACCTAAAATAATTGGAGGTCCTCCTGCATGCTGTAATCCAGTGACTTGCAGAAACAAACCTCACACAGGGTTGCATTCGATGTTGGCAGGTTCCCATCGGTGACCTCATTGCCCGTCCCTCAGCAAAACGGGAACACGGCACGAAAAGCAAGTCGCTATAATCGTTTCCTACTTTTCAAAGGAATGAGGGTGGAATTAGGACTAATGCATGTCCTGGTTTTAACGAGTGTGTTCTACTACCAAGTGATGACACGGCAGCAGCAGGTATGAGCAGCGCTCCGTACAGACACACACTGCCTGCAGATTCAGAGGTGATGATGTACGGGCGCGATTGACTTCATTACCAACCTGACAACCTGCACTGAAGAGGAGGGTGGAGAGGCTTTAGTGCTGTTCTAAGCCTTGGAAGTGCTCTTAGATGATGACTGCTGCTTTAGTCACTCGAGTGGCCTGAGCTGCGCTGATTATCAGTTTAAAGTCAGCCTTTGACAAACTAGTTTTGCAAATAAACACAAAGCTCACGTATCGAAACGTCAACATATCAACTACATAAGCTTTGCAATCATGTGGGAAGTAGCTGCAAAGTATTAAGATACATTATAGGGACCTATTTATATCTGCTGATATCCGCTGGTACCAAAACAACACACACTTACACACCTGCTCCACCATGTTGGCATCACTGCAGTACTGAGAATCATCCACCACCCTAATCATACTTGCTTTGTCCATGGTCCTGATCATCAGACAACAGAGTAAACGGGACTAACAAGGTCTGTAAAGAAACAGATGGACTAAAGAATGTAACTGTATAACTACAAAGTGGAGCTGATACAATGTAGCAGCAGCCTTGTGGCTATTTTTCAACCAAGAAAGGTAAAGTAAGTATTATTTAGTTACATCTATTAATCGTGTAATTGTTCCGTTATTTTCCACTGTATTATATAGCATTTTTCCCACTTTATTTCGCTGTACAAATTAGCACAAGCCACTATTGCTAATACTTATTGGTAACGCTTCCCCCCCCCCCCCCTTTCTTTTTACCCATATACACTGGAGATCAAAATTAGAGAACAATTCAAGAACACTTGATTTTTTCAGAAATAATGCACTTTTCATTGGTCAAAATTTGAAGGATTTTTTGTTAGGGGTATACCATGCCACTAGAACAGCATTTAACAAAATAACCAA
>JAOUQT010000025.1:798490-819241 GCA_025769995.1 Xyliphius kryptos
TACATTTTGTTCATTTTTATGTTATTTTGTTCTCAACGCATTCCACTATCTACTACATAAAGATTTTCAACTGAAATGTTTTATTCATTGAGATCTAGGATGTGTTATTTTTGGGTTCCCTTTATTTTTTTGAGCAGTGTATTAGTATTTTGTTGCTCTCTCGCTCTGTCTCTCTAATTTTGTCTTTCTTTTGCGCTCACCCCTCTGTTGCCCTGGCTCTCTGGGTTAGATACCCCTAAGTTAAGTGTAGATGTAATAAATAAACCTTTAGTTTGATGAGGTGAGGTTAAGATTTAGGTTCAGTTTAGTTAAAGTCCCAGTTCCAGCCCCATTCTCTCCCTGGTGGTGTAACGGGCAGCGGCGCAGCACTCTTGTGTCCTTACAGTGTCAGTGTGGACAGAATTGATGATGTTCTGCAGAGAGAATCTGTCACACTAAGACACGTTAATAAAAACCTGAAAATAAAACACCAGCACAGGAACCAAGGACACCCCCCACACGTACAACCCCCAACTCGCCCCTGGGTGGATTTAGCCCTCAACAACACCCTTCCTCTTCTTTACTTACCCACTGATTTGAGCATCAATTATACCAGCATCCCACCATTCTGCCACTTCATTATCAAGAACCTGCGCCACATTCTATACTTTCCCAGAGACCCCTCCATCGGTCACTCCACCTCAGAGACTTTGTGAGACCCCTCTATCAGAGAACCTTCAACCAAAGACCCCTCCATTAGAGACCTCCCCATCTGAGAGACCCTCCATCAGAGACCGCATCAGAGACACCCCTTCATAAATAGACCCCTGCACCTCAGGAACTCATACATCAGATACTCCACCTGAGAGATCCCTCCATCTGAGATTCTTTTATCAGAGACCCCCCCATTAGAGATGACTCCATCAGAGATACCCCTTCACCTTGGAGACACCTCCATCAGAGACCACACCAACTCAGAGGCCCCGCTACCTAAGACCCCTCAATCAGAGACTCCCCTCCACCTGAGAGACCCCTCTGTCAGCAACCCCTTCATCTCAGAGATCCTTCATTAGACACTCCACCTCAGAGACCCCTCCTCCTGGTTCATTTCTAAACAGAGAAGTGCATCACTTCCTGTGATGGAGCGTAAGCATCACGCCTACATTCTGCGTCTCAGCCACATTTCCTTATGGATGTCATATAGTTGGTTATTCAGAGTTAACGATTAGCTCCGCCCATTTGCACAAGTTACACATCAAGAAGAAAAGAGCAGCACTTTGGGGAAGGCTCGCTCCTGCTTCAGAATAATGCTTTAGGAGCTTTAAGTCTCTCTGAGAACAGAAACGGGAACGTTTAAAAAAGTCAGAGAGGATGAGATAAAGGAGTGGACCATCTGAGATTAGACATTACAGCGAACTAGACAGACAGACAGCCGGGCGAACTGAGAGACAGACAGACGTGATTCAAGTGCTTTTCTCAGTGAAGGAACATGCCTCAGTGAACTGATCTGGTTTATGTAACTAATTAGTGTTAAATCTGATTGATGAGGATATTAGGTGGCTAAGTAGCTATTAGCTAATCACTGAGCTTTAACGAGACAGATGATGTCATTCAGCAGATAGGGTCAGACAGTAATGACTGATATTAAAGTTATAGTCTTCTCCCTTTATCCTCTTTATGCTTCAAATAAAACACAGGAGACTTTGCTCTGTACAGCACCACACTGTGGTTATTGTTTGTACAGTTTAATCTTTTCATTCCTACAGATTCCTAGAGTTTAACATTCCTGTCACTTAGAACATTTTACCCAATAATATCCCAGTGCTTACAAATCCCATCAGTTAATATCAGCCTCACCCTACCTCCTGCAATCTCATTCACCTTCATTCAACATTCTAACAAAAAAATAATCCAAACTATGATCATTACCATTATCCATTTTCCATGAACTCATTACTGGACGTTCCAGTGTTCCGTCGTTCCCATCTCCAGCTGAGCCGTTCACATCCTCCCATGCTGAGAGCTGAATGATGGCGATCAGGGATTTAGGGCGTAGCTTGATCATCTCCTGGTGGTGATGTTTGGATACATAACCCCATGCTGTGATGAGGAGGAAACGTTAAAGCAGAATAAATAAAGCAGCAGATTAGGACTGTAATAAAAACCTATGAGCAACGTGGGAGCGTTAAACTCTTAACGGAAATTAATTCTAATGTAAATATTTTCCCGTTGCAGTGTAAAAGTTCAGGAGGGAGGGGCTGCGGCCTTAGTTAATGACTTTATAATCCTGTAATCAGATAATAATTCAGATTCTTCCTCCCATTGGAGGGACTTCTCTCAGGACGCCTGAGTTTTAACGTCTCAGCAGGTTGTATCGGGGTGTGTGTGTGTGTGTACACTGATTAACAGCATAATAAAGGGTTTAAAGGCTGATTAACTACAACATGTCATACGATTAGAGATATGACAAACTTCTTACATATGACCATCACAATATTCATTCATTCATTCATTATCTTCCGCTTTTTCCTTTATAAGGGTCGCAGGGAGGTTACCCCATGCCCATCCAGGGGAGAACATCTCAGGCGCTGGGCAGACGCACCCAGGACAGGGCGCCAATCCATCGCTGTGTACACACTCACTCACACAGCCACACACTCATACACACACTGTACAGGGCAATTTAGAGCACTCAATTTACCTTGCATCCATGTTTTTGGGATGTGGGAGGAAACCGGAGTACCCGGAGGAAACCCACACAGACACGGGGAGAACATGGAAATTCCACCCATATTTGGAATTGGAACCGGTAATCCCCAGCGCTGAGAGGCAAACGTGCTAACCACTAAGCCACCGTGCCGCCATTAGTTCAAGTTCAATTGGTTTTATTTGTCATTCCAACAATATACAGTGGTGCACAGAACACCATGAAACAAAACAACATGGTGCTACACAAAACAGCAAACTACACAATCCATCAGCTCTTCGAATGTTCTCATTTGGCTGATTTTAATTACGAGCGGCATAGCAGCTAAATGCTTCTTCTCCATGTTTAGTTCTCACCTGGGGTGGGACTAATAGAACAGTTCCTAAGGATCTGAGAGTTCTCCTCAACTCACATCTCTGTAGCAGATCTGATAAATACAGCTGAAGAAAGTTCTGTCACATCCAGTTAGTGATGTGTTCAATGCACTCACACGAGTCAACTGGACCAGAGTCATTAGGAGACAGGCCCACATAAATAGGACAGCCCATTGTGTCGTAGAATCCACCCAAAAGGAAGCATGTATGATTTTTAACAATAGTCATAATAGTGGACCGTGAATAGAACCCTGGGGAACACCACAGGTCACTGGCACCTTTTCAGAAAGATTACTTTCTATTTCTACAAAGTGGTTCCTGTCTTCTATGTATGAGTTTAACCACATTAGGACTGTTCTAGAGAGTCCAACCCAGTCTATCTATAAGAATTTTATGGTTTTAAAAGCAGCGCTGAGATCAAGAAGTAATAAAAGAGATACCTTTCTCGCCTTTGTGTTAAGACGAATGTTATTAATGACCTTAATTAGAGCTGTCTCTGTGCTGTGGTTGACTGGGAACCTATCTTGGAATTTGTCCAGGCTGCTGTCTATGGACAAGAAACAAGAAATTGGCCTAAAAACTATTTTCTCAATTATTTTACAGATGAATAGTGAAATACATTCCTAAAGAATTTGGTAGGTGTCAAGACTGCAGTTGGAGGGTTTGAGATGCATGACTGTATCCATTGGATTTCATTATTAACAGAACAGAGTTCTGACATTTTAACTAAGGTGTCATTGTGTGGTGATGGAGCGGGTTCAGGTCCATGGATGTAATCGCTTGTCTGATGCTTTGGATTTTAGTACTAAAAAAGACAAATTCATTACATCTCTTAGTTGATACCAGTTCAGGTGCCATTGGTGTGGGTGAGTTTATAAACCTGTTGACCACGGCGAAAAGGATTCTGCTGTTGCTAATGTTTTTTATTAATCATGCCAGAGAAATGTGATTGCCGTCTTTTGCAAATTGTTGTGTTGTATTCACGTAGTCTGACTTTAAAGATTTCTTTGTGACTATGAAGGTTTGTTTTCCTCCATTTGCGTTGTGCCCTGTGACATTCCCTCTTTTGAACTTTAAAAACATTTCTCCATGGTGCTTTCTGTTTGCAAGACATCACTTTCTCTTTAACTGGTGCAATCTAATCCAAGGGGCCAAATTTTTTTTAATTAAAACTGTCCAGTAGAGTATCAACAGTTGGACTGTTTCCGTGGTTTAGTCCCTTTGGCTTATAAAAAGTATAGGCATGAAGTCATTAAAAATCTTTTTCTTGACACAGACCCGTCTGCATGTAATATCTAATGAGGCCCACATTTCGAAGAGCACACGGTATTGATCTGACAATGTGTCATTCTTCACAGAAGCTGAGATGTTCAGACCCTTTGAGATAACCAGGTCCATAGTGTGACCTTGAAAATGTGTAACACCTGAAACATGCAATGAAAGGACGAATAATTCCAATATGGCATGTAGGCCCTTGGGGTTGTCAATGTGTATATTAAAATCACCAGCAATAATAAAGTGGTCAAAATTTACATAAATAAAAGACAGCCTCTCTGTAAAATCATCAGTAAAATCAGTATTATACATTGGAGGCCTGTAGACAGTCACTATTAAAATATGTGGCGTCCCATTTAGACCAGCACAGAGGTACCCGAATGATGTGAAGTCACCAAACAATATATGCTTGCACCAAAACCTTTTCTATTGGGACAAAAACATTTATAAAATGAAAGTTCAGAGGCGCCGACTCCTTTAATACCATTGCAGCACTACATTCATTTATCCAAGTTTCAGTTAAAACCATAAAATCAAGCTCATGTTCTGTAATAAAATCTTTAATTAAATGTGATTTGTTTGTAAGAGATCTCAGGTTTAAAACAGCTAATTTAATAACCTCTGCACTTTGACATTGAATCTTTGACTCATATTTTATCTGTTTTAGTTTGGTCCTTGGAAAAGCGGGTTCTCGCTTTCATATATTTGATAGTTTGCATCGCTATTGCTGAAACTTGGCACCGTTATACCTTAACATGTCCTTAGAAATCCTACTGATAAATTTCTGTAAGAAAGCAAGCGCATGGACAACGTAGTCAGAACTCACACCATATTCCACATATTCATTTCAGATTTTTAACTGTCCCAAACTTCACTTTATAATAGTAGGTTCAATTGAAATATATATACTCTAAACACAACCACTCATTCAAACACTACTGCCTTTCAACTTTCATGCTGTTATCAGATTCTCCACCATAGCATACACAGGTTTCCCTCTAGTACGTATATGTGTGGTTCCCAATGCCCATCCATAATGCGGCTTTGGGCACTGGGCATACAGGACAGGGCACCAAGCTATCGCTGGGCACTTACCCCCTCACACAGACACTGCCCCAATATAGGGGCAATTTAGAGCATCTTTTTTTTATCCATGTTTTTGTACTGTGGGAGAAAAACCTCCCAGACACAACCAACTCTTAACTGTAAAGTTTCTCACTGTAGCTTTAAGTGTACACAGCCTGTACATTTATATACTGCTCGGAAACATATATTACTGTAAAGTCCAATACTTTGTCCAATCTGAGATTTGAACTCTGGTTTCACTAAGCAGATGCACATTATACTCCCTGAGCCACTTAAGCTCCCAGTTATTTAGATAAAAGTGTTGTAGGGTTGTAGAGTCGAGGGGATTGTTATCATTAAATTATAAGCGATAACTGTGTCTATAGTGTAAACTCTATTATTATTATAAACATTATTATTGATATTGATATAAAAGTAGGTTGGTGATATGTCCTCAGTCTGATGTGTAGTTTGTCCTTCAGCTGCTATGAAGGTCATGGAAAGAACAGAACTGAGGATCACACTGATCGCAGAGCAGCTGGGATTAAGCTGGACGGGTACGTGCTGTGTGTGTGTGTGTGTGTGTGTGTGTGGCTGGCAGGTGTATGGTACAGTTTGTTCTTTCTCTCTCATTCTTCCCTACCTCTCTTCACCCTCACAGAGCTGGCGAGAGAGCTGCAGTTCGGCGTGGATGACATTAACAGGATACGAGTGGAGAATCCCAACTCGCTGCTGGATCAGAGCACCGCGTTGCTGAACCTGTGGGCCAGCCGCGAAGGCAAAGGTGTCCAGAGTGAGCCTCCCCGCTTAGAATGTTCTCGGTCAACAGCTTATCAGACGCTTTCCACGCTGTCAAATGTTTATTAAAGCAATAAGGTGGCATTACATTAAGGTGAATAAATAATGGAAAAGAGGTGTTGTTAGACCTGTCACATAGCGTAGAACAGTTACACCTCTTTTATGTGATTTTTTCACAATAATACATGACCTTAAGTGCCTGATTGCGAGAAGAAGCAGATACTGCAGGGTACTTAGTCGAGAAAACTTCCTCAAATAGCATCATTTCACCCTCAACTGATGATGAGCTGGGTGAAGAGCTGAAACGCCAGCACAGACTGATCCCAGATTACTAACCCAACACCGCCAAACCTGAGATCTACATCTTTATCTACAGGGAAATTAATTACTTGCAAAAGTACATAGATGTGTTTTTAGTGTACTTTTAAAGATTGATAGTGATTCAGAATCATTAACAGTAACTGGCAGAACATTCCAAAGTTGAGGAGCCTTGTGGGAGAATGCTCCACTGCAGCCGACATTTTTTTAAGTGGCGCTTACCAATGAAAGGAAACTCAGTGACGCCACGCACGTTGAGGAAAAGCATTTCCTTAAACAAATGCTTTTCAGGAATCAATATGGAACATTAAAAAATCTTAAAAAATAAAAACAAAACCAATACGTTGACCTAAAATGTTGATGTCGAGGAATCGCAACAGCCCTAATCATAGCATTTATATTACATTATACGCGTGGCTCACACACCAAAACAATGCACTTAATTCCTCCCTCATAGTGGAGAACCTGTACGGGGCACTGAAGAACATCGACCGGACCGACATCGTGAACTCGCTGGAGGCCCCCCAGGATGTGCCCGAGGCTGGAGACGACGGAGCCCACAGACTTCCGGAGCGAGACTCCACCCTGCTGTCTCCCAGAGTTGTGAATGGTAAGACCCAGCTGCGATACCTGCATGGGTTCTGATCAGGAATGAGTAGGTCTTGATAAACTAATCACTGTGAGCGCACGGTTGAAGTCCTTTCAGGGGGGATGCAAGACTGATCGAAGCATCAGCACGTTTCCTCACAGGCTGTTTTTTAATGGCTGTCTTTGGCTCAGCGTTTAAAGCACTCTGATTTGGGGGGCTTTTTCTCGACTCAGAGCCAGGGGGATCTGCACACCCCTCCAAATTAACGCGAGCAGTTCATATGATGTCGCTGCATCTAAAACACGAGGAAACAATTTGGTCCATAACCATGTGTGAAATCACAAGTGGCATGCATCCATACAGCGTAAATGGTCTTCACTAGAACAGAACAGAGCCCCCAATTAACACTTTAATCACTGTACATTAGTTACAGGGTAAGTCTGCGGTACAAATAGGTATATGTAGATCAGTAATTGGGAAGGGTGCGTTCAGACTTTTGGCCAGTTAGTGTTTGAGGGTTGAATTCTCGTTCCTCTTGTGTCTGGCGCTTTCTATCTCTTTCTCTGTTTCTTACTGACATGTCATCTGCAGCCCAGCCGCCCTTCTTTTCCTCTTCACGGCTCTCCTCTACGACCTCTGACCTCATAACAACCTCATGCTGACCTCCTGTGGGCCTCCTCCCTACCTTCATCTCAGTTTTGCTTTGTGGAATCGGGGCCCTCCCTCTCCTGCTGTGATGTTCTGTGTGTGTGTGCGTGCGTGCGCATGTGCATGCTGCTTGAATAACGGTGGTGTCATGTCATGTCGCAGGGAGGTGGCGCTGTGTACTAAGACGCCTGTCGATGTTTAGAACAGCCCTGTAGGCTGTGCATGGCATGCTTTCTACGTACCAGGGTCTCTGTGTCAAACCGCTCGACGTCTCTGTAATAACAGCTTTATAAACACGATGTGATTCATAGCGGCGTTGATGCTGTGGGCTGAATTCATACTGCCATGGGGCAGAAAGTCACGTTCAGTATAGCAGGAGGGGATGAGGGGTGGAGATCCAAAGGGTTTAATGTATATTTATTACTGGGATAGATTCCAGGGTCACTGAAACCTACCCCAGCACACAAAAGTCAAAAATCAGAATAACACTGGACAGTAAGTAGCCATGTTTTTTTAACTGAACAAGAAACCCATTTAGATGTAGGGAGAACATGCCAATCGACACACCAATATCATGATCTATTCTTATATAAATATGTTAACTGTAATGACTGAGAGGAGTAAAAAAAAAAATTTGAAAGCAAGCAAACAAGCTGAGTACAGTACTCATGAAAGTGATTTGTGAATACAGCCCACAAGTGTGTGTGTGTGTGTGTGTGTGTGTGTGTGTGTGTGTGTGTGTGTGTGTGTGTGTGTGTGTGTGTGTGTTTTAATGGCGCTCTGTATTTTGTCTGTTATCACCTGAGTGTTTACAAAGGAGCTTCCGACTTGGCAATGATGAAGTGAATCAGATAAAGTGAGAAACGCGGTACACGAACTGGTGCGGGAGAGCACGTGAGCTTGGGCCGTCATTTTAATGTCTTGATATTATTATTATTATTATTAAAAAAGTCTATAACCTCCAGTCGCTAATGCATTGAAGGCTGTACCAGCTCATTTTAATGTGAGTATAACTGAGCATTTCCCTATAAAGTCCCTATAAACGATTTGGTAGCATGTACTTTTTGGTACTAATAGTATAAATGTCTATAAATTCCTGTTGTACTTCTGTAACAAAAACATAATTAGACCTTAAATTAACTTGTTGTAGCAAAAATGTACAGATATTATTATAATTATTTCTGGCATTGTAGTAATAATAACAATACAGATTTTTGTGACAAACCAATTACAGTATAAGCTTCACATCTTCAAAATATATTTATTGGAAGAAATATTAAAGAACAGAACAAATACCCAACCGTAAAACTCATTAAACACGAACCAAAAGTGCCTATACAATAAAAGTCGACTATTATAAAAAAGCAGGAGAGGAAATAGGTACAAAGGAAACAACAACAGTTATCATTTAATAACTTAAAATCAATTAATAATAACAATAGTATTAGAACTTAATTAATACTAATCTTTGAGTTATTATATTTAAGCTGGTGCAGTAAAATTCCAGTGCAGTGATTTGAGCAGAAAAACAGTGAGAGGGAAAGAGCTCGATCTGATTTATGGTCTGTAAATCGGTCGGTAAGTCGTGTCGGATCTTAACGCGTCTCATTCCCTCTAAAACAACAACAGGTTGCACCGTTGGTTTATTTAGGATTTATAGGGGAGGAGATCCAGATAAACCCCGCGGTGTGTTAATCTGGGGGGGAAACAGTGTCTCATCCCATTAGTGCCCCGCTGCCCCTTTCCACTGAGACCAGGTGGAGATGAGGGTCGCTCCGGTTACAATCTGCAGCAGCGCGGGGCAAAAAACAGCGCGACTTTTAGTTTCCATGAATTAAAGATGAAGGCCGATAAGGCGATAAGCAGCTCGATACAGAAGAGCGGATTAGAAAGCGGGTCAAGTAGCAAGGCCAAAGAGAAGCGTGTCCTATAGCGCCGCTTCAGTTTCGCCCCAAACTAATCTCCCCGAACTCGAGCCATGTTCATCAGGTCCTCAGAAACAAAAAACATCCCGATACGGAACAAATGCCATTATAGCAATATACCATGACCATAAATCCATAACCATAGAAAAACCATTCATCTCATAGAACAACCATAAATCCATAACCATAGAAAAACCATTAATATATAACAATACAACAACCATAAATCCATAAGCCTACAAAAGCCATTCATATATAACCATACAACAACAATAAATCCATAACCACACAATAACCAATAATCTTTAACCATACAATTACTATACTATAAACATTTATCTACAACCATACAATAAATACAAATCAATAACAATACAATTACGATACAATAACCATTAATCTATAACCCCACTATAACCATTAATCTATAACCACACAATAGCCATTCGTCTATAACCATACAACCATAAATCCATAAACACACAATACCCATAATCTTTAACTATTCAATTACTACACAGTAACCATTAATCTACAACCACACAATAAACACAAATCAATAACAATACAATAACCATTAATCTATAACCACACTATAACCATTAATCTATAACCACACAAAAAACATTAATCTATAATCATACAATACCATGAATCTATAACCATACAATAATAATTCATCTATAACCATACAAAACCCTACATACATTTCAAAAACCATTAATCTATAACCATACAATAACCATACAATTACATTGATCTATAACCATATAATAACCATACAATAATAGAAATAATAGATTTATAACCATAAATCCATTAAAATATAATAAACCATTAACCAACAATCATAAAATAATCACTGAAAGTTTGCAAAATAGTCTGTTTAAATCCTATAAAATCGTAAAAGTTTAGAATATTTGGATCCTATACAAAATGCTATTTCATTCTTTTTCTTTTATTTTGTTTTTTTCCAGATTTACCCAACATGCCTCGTTTTATACACGTGCAAGTGCTCGCTTGTGCTACAATTCTGCACGCATCAGTAAAGCGTCGCAAAATCAGAACTGTAAAAAAGATCACACGAAAATCAAGTGCAATTAAAAAAAAACACTCAACTGATATAACCAGCGTGGAAAAAACATTTTATATTAAACAGAAGAATTGGCACATTTAACGTACCCTTCATAAATATTTAACCGTTTTAATAATTAAATTCATTTATCCTAAATACTGTAGAGGATGTCATGCATTTTGAAATGAAGAGAACATTTTTGTTTTATGACTGGGACACGCATTACAGTGATTTTTAACCGTTGAACATCTGAATCCTAAAATGTAGGTTGTAATAATTTTAGCATTTCGCCTCCAGCGTTCACATTTAAAAACCGACATGCTCCTGTTCAAATAAAATAACCATGCAAAAGCATGCACGCTCGCGTTTGTTTTTTTTTTTACTTTTTTTTACTGTCTACGGTAGGCGTGGAGGTTCACACACACACACACACACACACACACACACACACACACACACGCACGCACACACACAGCAGTAGTTTCTCCTGCAGGCACATCGAGTCAGAACTCTGCTTTCTAGAATGCAGAGAGAAAGATCGCAATGAAAACAGAAAGTAGGACGACTTTTATTTCTTTTCTGAGATGAATCCTGTTGGTAACGTCGACTCAGGACTCGTCTGGACCCTGACTTTTCTTCGCGGGGTTTGAACTATCGAGCTGAAGACACGCCGCCGCGTCAACTTCCCAAATTCTTTAACTAACAGATGATTCTCCCCAAAAAGCACCGAGCCGCAGTGAACGGAGGGAGGCGACCCTGTATGAGACCCACGGAACTTCGAGTAAAAGCAAGCAGACAGGAAAGAACCAGTTTGGATTTTTCTTTTACCCCTAAACGCGCTCTGCGGCTCGCTCGACTCGAACGCTTTCAGTATCGACTCCTCGAATTCGCCAACAGGAAACGCGACTTTTGTCGAGCTGGACTATTTGGCCATGCACTACAGCACCGTGACGCGGGAGATGGAAGGTAAGAGTCCGTCTATTCAGGGTCCCGGTCCTCTGTCCGCACGGTGCCGCCTGCAGGCCTCTGAAACTGTTCCCGCTGCTTAATACAGCATGCAAATAAAGCCCAGCACGTGCCACCACAACGAGCAATTAACACGCGCTCAATTTCGAACCTGGCTGCACGGCAGGAAAAAAGACGCAAAAGGTCATGACACAGAGAAAGGGTCCCAACAACCTGTCAATAAAACAGGGTTAACGAGGGCAGACTACATTAAGAGGGAAGAGAAACAAAAAATACAGTAAAAAAAGTCTTTAACAAGGAACAAAAGACCCAGTTGTTATTTTGGTTTGCCACCCAATTTCATTTTCAATTTTCAAAGTAATAAAAATAACTAGGACTATAGATCGCAAAAGTAGGTTCTTAAAATTTTACTAATTATCAAAAAAACAAGCGGCCGTGACTTATGGGTCCAAACGCGTTTTTTTTTGCGCGTTATAAAGCGATATTATATGCCATTCGATGTGATTTTTTTGTCGGACAAGATGCACACCATCTGCACATACACTTGAAGTTTGGTGTTATACGCGTGTTTACCCAAAAACACTAAAATAATTTAAAAAAAATAACAACGACAAATTGCTAAATCAAAACAAAAAATGTACTTAAATGATAATAAATTCTCTAATAAACCAATAACACGTTTAACGCTTTTTGCTAAAAGCCTAAATCCCCGCACGACCGACCGCAGTGATGCTGAGTTTTGATCCTGGGCCTCTGGTCCAGTTTTTAATTCCAGTGAGTCGATGATTTACCACAAATTTATCCCCTGATATTAAACCTGTTCTTAAAAATCTGAGAATCCACGTCTTTGGTTGGTCAGGGAGCATGATCTGTGTCCAATGTGTGAAGTTAAATGAGAACTTACCTGTAGGACCTTATCTAAAAAGCAAACAGAAGAAGTGTGGGTTTGCGTGCGCGCGCGCAAATGTGTGTGTGTGTGTGTGTGTGTGTGTGTGTGTGTGTGTGTGTGTGTGTGTGTGAGAGGTGAAGGGGAGGCCCTATGGGAAGAAGATAAGAGACAAGAGAGTCTGAATTTGGCATTAGCATACAGGCAGGAGAAGCAGAGGCAGATTGGAGGAATTACAAAGGAGAACACACAGAGGGGACAGGGTTAAAGGCTCTGCAGATCCTGGACTTTGTTATTAAGGTTGATTTTGTGGTCCTCACATTTCAGTGTCGTGCATTTCTTTGGATTTTCCCCTAAATACATATTTATGCACGCTTTACATCGCTGCAAAGAAACAAAAACACAAAATTTATTGTGGCGTTTTCGGAGTTTTTGCAGAGCTGAAGATTTTATATTCTATTTTTGCGGTGTTTGTTTTGATCTCGTTCGGTGTTAAACCCGCTTCTCTTCTTCTTTAGAATCTTTTTGATTTTTTGTGACTTTTTTGTGGTTGCCGTTTTTTTGGAAATGATTTCAGCCATCTCGAGCCCGTGGCTGACGCAGCTCTCCCATTTTTGCGATGTTGCAGCCTTCACCACTAGCAGCCTGAACAGCCTGAACGGGCCGGGCAGCTACCACCCTCATCCTCACCCGCCTCACGCGCACCATCCTCATCCTCACCACCTCTCGCCGTCGCCGGGGGATCCGTACAGCAGCCAGCATGAAGCCCACTACGAGTCGTGCCCCTCTGTCCCACAGGCCGCTTGTTACCCCACGTACTCGAGCTCCGACGCGGCGCAGGGCGACCCGGCCAACACCAGCTGCTCCTCGACGTCGTCGTCGTCTTCGTCGTCCTCATCTTCATCATCGACGCCAAATAAGTCAATGGTCAAGAAGAACCCCAAAGTGGCAAACATCAGCGTGCAGCTGGAAATGAAGGCGCTGTGGGACGAGTTCAATCAGCTCGGTACAGAAATGATCGTCACGAAGGCCGGGAGGTGAGTTTCACTTTTACTTTTAATCACAAATCGAAGCTTTTACGCGTTTTTTAAAGGTACATGTTAATACACGAAAAATCTAACGTTGGTGATTTATCACAATAATAAATTGTAAAATATAAAGTATTGAATTTCCTGTTCATTTTAACTCATCGAGTATAGGTTTTTGCTAAACCACGACATAAAAATAATAAAAACAAAACAAAAAATATCTGAACTGAGCAGCTACACAACAATTTGCGATATCAGGAAATGCAATTGTTTAACAAATCACCTCACTGTCTGAATTATGACATAATGTCAAGAGAACTAAATACGAAGGAACATTGAAAACAAAGAGAGGAATGGTCTAAAATAAAGTTTAATTATAACTGTAAATGATGCTGAATTTAAATAATTTTACATATGCTAAATTTACAACTGGACTTGTTATTGTGCAGTAAACAAAAAAAAAACACGCGCATTGATATTATTAATTTACGGCTCAAACCGAAACAACATTTTACTGCCGAACTGAAGCAACAAGATGTAAACTGTTGATGTAAAAAATTGGCATCGACAACGATAACTTACAGATCAATATGTATTTGATATGTTACTGCACATACTTTAATGCAGATTGTGTATTATAGTATTACAGTATTAATAGTTATTTACGTTGGAATTTATTATAGATATTCATAACACTCATCCCCTCTCACCTGACAGACCTGTGCTCTGTGATGTTAAATTAATTCTTTGTTAAATTTATTTTTAAATGTAAAATGAATTTAGATTATTAATAATATTATTTTAACGTGTCTGCCAGGTTCATTCTTAACATCGCTGCAGATCAGCCACATTATTTCTATTCAGAAGCTTTAGAAGAGGCCCCTACATTAAATATTTAGTGCACTTGGTTACACGGGGAACTAACTGGGTGCGTGTTTACTCTGTGATAAGAGACGATAGAAGCCGATAGAGGGTTTCACACTGCTGCAGGATTTAAATGCCTCCTGGCAAGACGTGAAGATACAGCAATCACAAATCAACACGAATAATCCGCCAGTATATCCGAGACTGAACGTTTACAGCCTGATGACTATCTCAGTGTTCTGATTCAGGGTTCATCAAGTCTATTTAAAATGTATTTTAAACTTCAGATGTAAAACAGTTTTACGTTTATCTTGTTTGATTTTTATTAATATAGAGTTCTACTACACCTTTTTTAGTTTTTTTTTTAATTAAAATTAAAAATAGTATGAATAATTTTAAACTATTACGCTATTTATCTATTATTAGTCAAAAAATATTGTGTTGTATGAACATAACGTTTTTTAAAAGTCTCTGTTGTTTCATACTGTACATAACCAAGTCGATGCTATGTATTTTTATTTTTAATTTTTATGTATAATTATTTATTTTTTATACTTTAACTAACACGAAGTGGCATGGTGGCTTAGTTGTAAGCACATTTGCCTCTCAGCCAGCGCTGGGGATTCCCGGTTCGAATCTTGATCTGGCCTGAGTTTCCATGTTCTCCCTGTGTCTGCGTGGGTTTCCTCTGGGTTCTCCGGTCCAAAAACATGTATATAAGGTAAATTGAATACTCTAAATTGCCCCATATAGTGTGTGGCTGTGTGAGTGAGTGTGTGCCCAGCGATGGATTGGCGCTCTGTTCTGGGTCTATCTGCCCAGTGCCCGAGACTTTCTACCCTGGATGTGGAACCCCACAGACCCTGGTACCTGTTTAAGTGGAAGATAATGAATGATAATGAATGAATGACTAAATAACACCATGCCTATATGTATAGCCTATTTTTGACTTTTATCTTTTGATATTTCCCAAACTGTCCCCCTGCTGCTGTAACAAGTGAATTTCCTCATGGTGGGACAATAAGGGATTATGTTATCCTATATAATTAACAAGTTTTAAGTCATAATGTAAGTTAATTAAACAGAATAAACTGTAAAGTAAAAAAGAAGAAATAAACAACACAGCACATATCAATATAAACCTGTTTTCTAAAAAAAGTGCTTTTATTAATTTAACAACAAAGTTTTTAAAGTTTTGCAAAAACAGTTAAAAAAAAAGAATGATATAAATAACATAACTGTGCACTAACCTACTTTTAAGTTTTTGATTTATATTTTTATCATCAGTGCTTTGCACTTTTTGTCTTCTTGAACAATTACGCTAACTTTGGATTTGTACCATACTAAAGAAATAATTTGTAATAATAACGCCGTTTAAATTTTGGCTGATATTAATAGACTCTTAAGAAAAAAAGTACAGCCTTGTAACTTTAGAGGATCAAAGTCTGTAACAGGGGCGGTTCCCTCTGAAGTACCTTTATTTACACGTACTCTTAAAAAGTACAAATCCTAAGCTCCAATAATTATCTCCAATAATTATTCATATTGTGCAGTGTACCTCAAGGAACAGGAATTTTTTATATTATTTATATTTCTTATGGTAAAAATATTTAATAAGTATTAATTTCTTGTTCAGATGTTCTCAGCTGAATTGGACACATTTTGTATTCTATTTTGCGTTATTATTTTTCTTGCATAATAAAAGTACAGCAGTACAGTCTGTTGCAGTAATATAACTTTATTTTTGCTCATTGATCCAGAACACCGTAAAGAATGAGTTTAACATTATATGTATTCTCACGAGCAACATCCTTCCCCAATGCAACTTTGATTCGGACTATGTGATTATTGCTTATTTTATTTATTAGCTACGAAAAATTGGTTCATATGCCAAAAAACACAGATGGAGAAAGGGCCGTTTGATTTGAACTACAGGGAATGCTTTCGGTATGTACATAGTCATCTGTCACTCTAAAGACTTCACCAACACCATCCTCAAGAAAACACTTTTAGAGCTACTTTAGCTTCACCTGAGCAAAAGTCGATTTCTGAATAGAAGCTGATGTGAATGGAGCGATAACCCGACAGATCACTCTCACTTCTCTAAACCAGTCACTGTTTAAAACCAGCCGCCGAATTAGCACCCAAAAAGAAAAATCTTATTAGTACCAGGCGGCAAATACTTAGTGACAGGAACATGTAAAATATCTGATATAAACATTATCAACATAATAGTTTTTCTATTACCACTGATGACTAATTCGCATTATTAAAAATCTTTACAATTACTTCTGTAATTGTTGATGAGCTACTTGGTTTAAATACCAACAATAAATGGAAAGCCAGTAGTTTTTAACAAGTAATAAATAAAAATACTAAAAGTGCTGCGTTATACGCTTTGCTTTTAAATTAAAAGAGATATTGTAGGAAAAAAACTTTTGCACCATTCAGCGTTGTGTTTGATGATTAGTCTTTAAGGGTGGCACACTGTCTGAAGCAGTAACAAAGCTTTCATTTACTCCGCTTCCCTTCCAGACGAATGTTTCCTACATTTCAAGTGAAAATATTTGGGATGGACCCGATGGCTGATTACATGCTTTTAATGGATTTCCTTCCAGTCGACGATAAACGATATCGGTAAGTCACTACGTGGGTGATCAAGATAAATTTAACAGGTTCATTACATTAGGCTGTGCACAGAGTTTTATTTAAGTCGATCAGGACTAAAATAAATACAACAAACAAACAAATAAATAATATAATATAATATAATATAATATAATATAATATAATATAATATAATATAATATAATAAATGAAGCTGATAATCTTAAGGACGAACAACCAAACACATACGATCTGACTAACTTTTAAGTTCTAGGTTTAGCTAAAGGGAAATTAAAGCTCCCTAAGATTATATCAGTAAAGACATGGTCTTGCATGAGCAGAAGGGACTTTTAAGTTATTTATGTAGAAGCTGTACTGTTTTTTTTTTTTGGGGGGGGTTTAGGGCGTTCTCGCCTATGATAAGATTTTTAACTGCAAATTGAAATAACCCGCATCACTTAATCACTTATTGTTTCTAAGATTTTCATAAGTCATTTTTAACATTTATTTTTGTATTTACATGTATAAATATATTTTTATATATGTAATACTACTACTGCTTTTACTACTTGTAATAATGATATATTTAAAATAATAAATATATTATTTATCCTAATACATATACATTATATAATACATTTCTTTAAAACGTATGGATTATAGATTAGATTAGACTGATTTTTTTAATAGCAGAGGGAAATTTGTGTATTGCAGCAGCCAATGCAGTACAGTAAAGGTACTAAAATAGTAATAATGTAAATAATAAGCAACTAAAAAGCAGTGTGTAGTGTATGTATAATGTTAAATATTGTAAATTATACTATAAACGTATAACAACAAATCTAAATAAAATCTATAAATAAACAAATGTGCAGATTTAGAGATTTTTTCATCTATTTTCAGGTATGCTTTCCACAGCTCGTCGTGGCTGGTGGCCGGTAAGGCTGACCCCGCGACCCCTGGCAGGGTTCACTACCACCCCGACTCCCCAGCTAAAGGAGCGCAGTGGATGAAACAAATCGTTTCCTTTGACAAACTGAAACTGACCAACAACTTACTGGACGACAATGGACACGTGAGTCTCAATTTGGTTTAAAAGCAGTGAGGGTTTAGTCGCGAAAAGTTATTTTATGAATTTAATATGGAGTTTAACACAACCTGGCAACCTCGTTATGATTTCTCATAGAGTTGTATCTTTAAGTTCTAATCAATTCGTTCATTTTTAAACGTCAAAATTTAAATGACACAATGGTTCACGGGGGTTTCCGTGATTCTGTAACCTGGTTTTAAAAAGTGATGCATTTTATTACATGAGAAACAAAACTCCAGTGTTTCAGTTTTAAATAAAAAAAAAACTCCCCTATCCAGAGAGGTCCCGTAGGAAGGCGCGACATTAAAAATAAACTGAAACTTCTCTGGTCGAAGACATTAAACAACAAACGTGATAATTGGCTAATTTGCATAATAATACGGAGTGATGTTTATCATGATAAAGTATTATTATTATATTCATCTAAATGTTTGGAAATGTTACAGATCATCCTGAACTCCATGCACAGATACCAGCCCAGGTTCCACGTGGTTTACGTGGACCCGCGCAAGGACAGCGAGAAATACGCTGAAGAAAACTATAAGACGTTTGTTTTCGAAGAGACCCGGTTTACCGCCGTCACCGCCTATCAGAACCACCGGGTAAGAACCACAGTTGGGCTCCCCAGAACCACCAAAAACGGCTCTATTTGCTGTTCTGTAAATAATCACAGTTCAGTCCGAAATCCTGGAATCAGTTTAATAATATTTATCACAAAGCTTTAGAATTCATTTAAATCACCAATCGGCGAAACAGCTGGACAAACTGCTTATTTTATTTTACGCTGATCCTTTTTTGCAGTTATATTTATATTTGTTGTGACTGCACGATTTAAGTAAATTAGTCCAATCGATCGATTGATAACACAGTTTGCGTTTAATTAGAACTTTATATATAAATAAAATAAGCTTAATCGATTAATAAATGGAAAATTTGGATTTTTAACCCGATCGAATCAAGGAGTCGTTTATACGTAAAACACAAGGTAATTAAATAATCATCAATACCCAAAACCTTTCAAAAATAAATATTTACTAATATGAGATGCGCTTTAATTCGGATTGTGTGGTTACATTATGATGATATAAAGTGAGCCGAATCTATTAACGTCAGAACTTCGGGAAACTTAAAGGGATTCAGTTCCTGCGACGTTGAATGTTTTGTATGTTCATATTTTCGGTGATGTATATTTTTCATTTTTGCATTTTTAAATTTTGTGTTTTAATCACGAAGATCACCGAATCATGAGAGAACGATCGCATTTCTGATTCTTTACATGTGCATCAGTGACTCTGAATGATAATAGTTCTATCTATAAAAAGTGGGTTAATTAACAGTAAACCAAACATGCAGAGAAAAATCAAAATGTTGACGTTTTTGCACAGATGTATAGTTATGTGATGAATGAAGGGCTTTAGCCTCTCAGCAGTGTCACAGCAGTGATGTCGGGGCGCAGCTGCTCATCAGCTCTGCTCTTTTTCTTCCTTCTCAATTTTTTTCCCTTTCCTGTTCTGTCTTCTATCAGTTTGACCTCCACTCCAGAGCACGCTTTTAACATTCTACTCTTTAAAGAAATCGGACTGGAATGTCTCACATCTAAAGTCTAGGAACTGGAAACGTAAAGAAAGACTGCGGAAAACTATTTATTGTGTTGTACAGAACATCTGGTGCCTTAAAATGACAGTATAATAATGTAAAAATAATGTAAAAAATATAATGTTTGGTTTACTATAAAAATATCAATGCAAACATGTACAGTGGGCAGACAAAAGTATCAGGACAACTACACTTTTTAAAATGTCTTTACATAAGATTTTGGAGAGACCGTGGGACATTTTTCCCATTTAACCATACGAGTATTTTTAAGTTCATATGCTGATGTTTGACTTATGGACCTGGCTCACAATTTCCATTTTAGTCCCAAAGGTGGTTGAGGTCAGAGCTCTGTGTGGGCCAGTGTACCCAACTCACCCCGCCATGCGTTTATATATCTTGCTCTATGCACAGGAGCAAAAGTAATGCCGTAAAAGAAAAAGGCCTTCCCAAACATGTTTCTAAAATGTAGGAATTATACAGTTGTTCTTAATACACAGGTGTTTAATTTTATCTGAAGCAAATTAATTCTATGATAAAGATGTGTGCTCCAATACTTTTGTTAAAACTAAATGTTTATGAAGACTTTCGTAAATAAATAAATCATTTTCGCCGACTTCACTCATTTTCTGCGATTTAAAAAAATACGCATAATTAAAAAAAAAAGCAAAGACGAAATTATGAAAAAACTGAATACTGAAGTTCGACTGAGGTATGATTTAAGCAGAGCGATAAATAAACTCCGGAGTTTGGACTGTTAGTAAACTATTTAGTCTGTGGGAAAAACGTAGAAACAAAAAAAAGAATAAGCAAACGTCTAAAATCAGCCCGAGCTGGTGCATCAACAAACAGCCAAAAGAAAAATAACACTCAGACATACAGATGTTTCTTCCGCTTGTTCCTTTATGAGGGTCGCGGGGGGGTTCCCCATGCCCATCCAGGGGAGAACGTCTCGGGCGCTGGG
>JAOUQT010000025.1:819341-837190 GCA_025769995.1 Xyliphius kryptos
CAGATAGGGATTCGAACCGGGAATCCCCAGCGCTGAGAGGCGAATGTGCTAACCACTAAGCCACCGTGCAGCCCCATACAGATGTTAAAAAAGCTAAATATGAATAAATTAAACCGTTCAGCGAGAAGGTTTCTGCTTCTGCCTTAGTACCATTACACGTTACAGTAATTTTAACGTTAATATCGTGATCGTTTAAATCCGTTTTAAATTCCACAGTGATTTAATACCCGAATCCGTCTTTAAATCTAAATCTTGTGTTTATTTTTTTTTCAGATAACGCAACTGAAAATCGCTAGTAATCCGTTTGCAAAGGGATTTCGAGACTGTGATCCAGAAGACTGGTGAGTTTTGATTCACATTGCACTTTATTATAGAGGAATACAGGACAGATGTGGCTTTATACACTATACGTTTAAGATTAAAGAGACACTATTTGAATCGAACACAATGGCCGCTTTTACATGATGAATTCTGCTGAATAAATAGACTGTATTTCATTTCAGGCCCAGAAATCACAGACCAGGCTCGCTGCCAATAATCAGTGCTTTCGCTCGAACAAGGAACCCGATGTCGTCGCCGCCGCAGCAGAACGGTTCTGACAAAGGTACAGACACGTGTGCTAAACTGCTCACACCGTAACACACACGGACCTCAAATGCACATTTCCTCCCTCTTGGAAGCGCACCGCACCTTCGTAGACACGCACAGCATTTTTTGTACGCACCAACCTTTTAAAACGTGCACCCGTGTTTTTGAAGCACCGCGCCTTTTTTTGGAAGCGCACCACACTATTTTGGACGTGCCCACCCACCACTTTTTTGTATGTGCGCACCGCACCTTTTTACAATGCGCACCCCTTTTTGGACACGCACACCCCCATTAAATGCCCACACCCATTTTTTTGACGCGCATCTCCTTTTGGACGCGCACTGCACCTTTTTAATGCCCACTTCCCTTTTTGCACGCGCACACCCTTTTAAATGGCCACCCCCTTTGGGACACGCACAATTCCTTTGTGGACGCGCGGCGTTGCACACTTGCAGTTAAGACACTTCGCAGCGCACCACTAGGGCGTCTGCTTATTTGGCTGAGTAATTGCTCTGCAAATAATAATGTATGTTCCACTGAACAGCAGCTAAAGAAATAATCAGCAGCATCAGTAAAAAGCTGGACCTGGCACCGGAACAGAGGTGCGGCAGAGGTAGTGGTGACATTTAGCTTCTGAATAGCGCATTCCACCGAGACGAACCCTTAAAATTTCCAGTCGCAGAATACAGAGCGATTTCAACAGCTGCATGCCCAGGGGACATGCGCCACGCAGACCCAAAACATCCTCTCCTCAATCACATTCTCCTGCTATGTGAAAAAAAAATTCCTGACTGAATTCGGTTGTTTGACAGAAGACACACATTATTTCTTATTTTTCACCTTGCCCGTCACTTCCCAGAATGCACTTTACTGAAATATTTTTAGTCCTGAGAAGAAAAAAAAAACACAGCTGTGGGTTGATAGGTTCTTAGTGTTCTGATGACTTTAGGTTTAATTAACGATCCCTTAACTGTGGATTTATCAAACATACACTATAATCACACACTTTGTGGATAAGTGTTGGGATGCACCTCCTAATCATCGGGACTTATAAAACACAGGTTTATAAAACACGATGCTCCAAATGTGTGGAAAAAGTTTGAAGGCTTTTATCTTGTACTGAATTGTTTAGGTTTGTTTTTCACTGGCACACACTGAGCAAAGATACTTTTAGTCATGAATAACAGCCATAAAAAACCTGGCCACGCCCATTACTTTACCTTTAAATCAAACGGTCATACTTTTTCCACAGAGGACAGCAGACGAGATTATGATCGCGACCCCAACGGCACGCCCATCCACGCCGACCCTGCTCACCAGCTGATGTCACGAGTGCTAAGCCCTGCCCTTCCGGTTCCAGGTGGTCTCCATGCCGTGCCCCTCACCTCTGGACCCCGAAGCCCCCCTCATGAACTGCGTCTCGATGGGCACCAGGCTGCTGACACACTCCATCATCATCCCTACAAGTATCCCAGCACCTATGAACACTACCTGGGGGCGAAAACCCGGGCAACCCCATACCCTTTACCCAGCATCCGGAGTCACACTTATCCACCACACATGAACCCAGCCACGGCTAACATGTACTCCACCGGAACGGCACCTCCCAATTATGATTACGGACCCAGATAATGATGCAAAACCAGAATAGACAGTCTCTCTGTTTCTCTCACACACTCACAGCGGTGTCCGAAACGTACGGCGAGTTTGCAAAGAGTGCAGCCTCATCTGTGGCGGACGGGCTGCCATATTTATTGAGCCAAGCCTTGTGGAAGTGAGTTCACCCATTTGTGAACAGTTTGCCCGTAAACCGTTCTCAGACTTCAGACAGGGGCAGTTCAGGAACTGTACAGAGTTCCAGCACAATCAGAAGATGTACAAGCGATGAATAATTACAGACTGGAACTGATCGATTTGTGTTGGATGCACTTTTTAGCTTTTTTTAAAAAGCCATAAGTTATATATAAATAAATCTATATCCTCGATCCTGTCAAGCTTCTGGGCAGGCAGGACATTTGCATGTTGAGTTAATCCAAAGGCGCTGAGACACTTTGGAATGATTTTGTGGATTTGATTTTTTTTTGTGTCCTGATTGATTGCTATCCATTGGAAACGCCAGGCCGTCCTGTACCACGGCACTGTTTTAAAACAGTTCGGAATAAATTCGGACAGAATGACCTGGTTGAACCTGTAAAATAAGCATTAAATGTTTTACTTTCAACATCATTTTCCACTAACGTTTTCAGTCCTTGTCAAATTTTCCCCAAGAGCTTTATCTAATTACAGCCCAGAGGGGAAAAGCTTGCTCTGCTTCGTGTGTGTGTGAGTGTGTATGATTAATACATGTTTGATTTGGACAGGACAACCCCCTCCCCCAAAAAAAGCTTTAACAAGTTCATGATTTCATTTAAGCCTGTGCACCAAATGCAAATGAGTCATTTAACAAAAACACGACTCGACTCTGGAACACACACCAAGGTTTTGTGTAAAAAAACACACATACAGAGGGATACAGAAGTTCTGGGTGGTGAATCAGGACGAGTTTGGCAAACAGCATTTTGACAGTTCAACCCGACTCATCTCTGCAAAGGCATCAAAGAGGAGCGTCAGTCCACCTGTGTTCTGCAGGCCGGCACATGCACGTGTTTACATATCTGAAACAAGGATTCTGCACCAATTCCTTCAGCAAAACAAGAATTTGCACATCGCTTATGCTGAAGCCATCAGAGGCCCTTTGATCTATTATCAAGAAATACCTTGTAAAAACAAAGTTGATATGAGAGCAATGTTTTCCTCTGGAATAAAAAAAAAATCCTGGCTTCAAAGGTGCCACATCTGGAAACCTTTGAATCAACGGACAGGTGTTCTGACCCCTGACACAGCGCCGACCTCAAATTTAATATACATGCAAATAAAACCTAAATAAAACATGAAAGTCCTAGAGCACAGTCTGTAAAAAGGTTCCACTTAGACCATGGTGATGACTTAATTATTTAACTTATTTATTCAGTAACTGATGTCAAAAAACAGTAATATAGTTTTATATAAAAATATAGAATTTACAGTATAACAAAACTAAAAAGGGTAAAAATGTACACAGTTTCAATTTAAAAATGGTTCCAAGTCTGCACATTGACAGTTTTTTTTTAAAAGAAATAATAAAGGATTCCTTATAAACTCAAACGTTTTTAAACTCATAACCAATAAAATGTGGAAACGAAGACAATGGGCTTATTTCAGGAACGGTTCATGTTTTAGAAACACAAGGTTCCTGAATAAAAAAAAAATAAAAAAGAGGAAGTAAACATTTTCAAGACTTGCTGCATTTTTAAAGGCCCACATAACAGAAACACAATTAAATTCTATTAAAACTAATTTTGTTTACAGACAACTAATAAACCTCACCGCAAGAAACGCATGAAGTAAACCGAATCGGTCACAATGAATAACCTGCATTTAGTAAAAAAACATCTGCACCGATTTTAAAATGATGGTGAGCAGAAAGTCCAATATCACCGGCTTCTATATTTTCAGCCACAAAGCCACAGCAGAGGAAAGCGCAGCAAACCCAGCACCTGACCCCTGACACCTAATGACTCTCCGCCATGTCAGGGGTTAAACAATGTTTCCAGCAATTTGGGTAAAGACTAATTGCTCGTATATTTTTTTGTTTGGGGAGCAATTTATTTCAAACAGGTTGCAGAGATAAGGTTTATAAACACATAATTTAACAACAAATGAGTGAATGAATGAATAATTAATTAATTAATTAAGCCACAAAATGGTACATAAAAAATATTCTAAATATATATATATTTTAAACGATTCATAAATATATATATTTTAATTTTAAAACAGACTAAAATTATAAATATTTATATAATAGATATTATGAATATACAACGTATGATATAAGTTGAAGTAATTTTAGAGTCATGATTGAACCTAATTATACAGATGAGTCATATTTACCACTAATATATTAATAATAAATAATAATAAAAGTTATTTAACAGAAATAAAATAAAATGTAACGTAACTGCTCCAATTTTAATAATAAAGACAGTGGTTTAAATAACTTCGGACAGAAGGCAGGAAGGCAGAGTTCTGAGGACCGGGACATCCCCCAACAGCAGCTCTCCTTCCTCCCTCCTGCCCCTGAATTAAGGAGTTACCCAGATCATGACTCTTCTGTCACGTGCCACACGGCTGTGTTTGTTCTTGATGTGAGCAGACAGACACATAGACAGACAAAGTTACTGTCTGCGACACTGCACAAGCATCACAGATACTTCCACTGAATATCTCCAATAGGCAGTCAAAGAAAATACATATATATTTTTACATTTTGTATAAATTTCCCTATTTACCCACACCAAAGGGGCCATTAAACTTCCACCTCCACAATGGAAGACCTGCCGATCAGCAAAGTATAAAGTTCAGACATTAGAGATTTCTGTTTGATGATTATAATGAATAGTGTGATTTAAACAGTTCAGTAAAACTTTTCTGCATTTCTGCAAACTCCACACATTTCCAACGTTTTTCCTTTAGTTGACTACAGAGTGATGATAAAGTTACTGCATGGACATGATTTACTTTAAGGAAAATCAAGGAACAGTATCTCCAAGTAACAAGTATATGCTAAGCAGATCTAATTTAATCAGCTAATAAACGTTTAAGAAAAAAAAATAATTATTTGACAGGTTAAACAGTTAAGTGTGAATTGTTTTCTGCTTATTCATGATATCAGTTTAAATCTGTATGTAAAAATATTTATCTTCTGAATTGAAATCTGAAAAATAGTAGTTAAATCTTAAGAATTTAAACTTTTTAATACCTTTCTATAATGAAGCTTGTACGTTCTGTTTTGCATTGAGAACGCGGCCTGCAGACTGTGTCGACCTTAAGCTAAGTGATTCAGATTTTCCCCTCTCCCTCGTATTTCATGCCTCATTTGCTGCCACTGATGGAAATTTTAAGCCGTACATAACTTATCACTGCCATAACGGTGATATTGGAAAGCAGATCATTCGTTTTCACACGAGTGGGCCAAAACGTGGCCTAAACGATCATATGCTGAGGTGCTCGGATTCACAAGCTGACTTCTGGGGGTCAACCAAAATTCACATCTTTTCCACCTGTCTGACTGCAGGCAGCCAGAGGAACTGGAACCCGAACACAGCGCTCAGATAGTCAGCTAATGGAGGCTGGATGGATCCCGGGGACCCTGCAGTCAGGGTCAGCATTGGGAGTGATGTGGGCAGAAGTTATTATGGATGAGATTAAATATGTTATTTAGTATATGGTACATTTAAAAAATATTACACTAATTACAGAATTAAGGTTAAATGATGGTTTCAGAAAAAATGAACTCTTAATTCAAATATTTCCATTGGGATCTGGAAGTTTTTTCCCTTTGTTTTTTGGCTGCTACTTCCTTCTCCCTCCACAGGTGGCATCTGAGAGCAGAGTGGGTGAGGGATGACAGGTGCTACTCCTTAATGTCATCACGAAGGAGGCTTAAAAGAAGTTTGCTGCCAGCACATTGATGCCTGAGTGTTAAACTTAGTGGTATGCCTTTAGCCAGTCCTTGTTTTCTTAATTTCTTCCACAGGATTATCTCACTGTGTTTGTGTACTCTTTCCCAGGTTGCCTCCGCGTTCCATTTCCTCAAGTCATCAAGATCAGACACAAACCTTCAAGTACTAACCCTATTAGAGTTTCCAGCTGACAGCTTCCTGGTTTGTCTTTCCTCTGAGTTCCATCTCCGATCGAACCCTGTTCATCCTCCAGCTGTTCCACCTCACCGTCACCCTGTGCACTCATGTCCGTGCCATTAAAGATTCCATCTTGTTCAGACCTTTATCTATCCAGCAGTCAGGATTTCCACCTTCAACTATGCTCCACTCCTCAGATCCCACTTGTTCCACTCTGGCATTTCACTCCGTTATCGACTTCGCAGACCGTTCCAGTATCATTCCAGATCTCCTGCTTGCCATTATTATTTATTCAACAAAGTCTTTAAACTTTTCCTTTCCTTGCCTTTGAAAGCTTAAAGGAGAAGTTTTCTCAAGTGCTTATCCTCATCCACCCAGAATCCCGTTTTTCATCCACCCAGAAACAATTTGTTTTGAAAGTGGATGCCTCTGAAACAAGCGTAGGAGCCGTCTTATTACAACGGTCTGCTGTGTGCCTACTCCTGTTGCTTGTCTCCAACAGAAAGAAGTTATGACGTTGGAGACAGAGAACTTCTGGCCATTAAACTGACCTTAGAAAAATGGCACCAATGGCTGGAGGGCACAGAACAACCTGTGCTGGTCTGGACCGATCATAATAACCTCTTCTACCTACAGTCCACTAAACAATTGAATTCCCGTCAGTCTCGCTGGTCCTTATTTTTCACCCGATTCAATCTATCCATTTTCTATTCCCCCAGTTCCAAGAACACCAAATCAGATGCACCTTTCCACCATTATTCACCCCCTGGACACAGACAAAGAACCAGTACACATTCTTCCACCCAGCTGTACTATAGGCTCCCTGACATGGGACATTAAAGATCTCATTTTTTAGGCCCAACAGGATGAACCAGACTCCGGAACCGGTCCACACAAAAAGACTCACGTCCCGTCAACAGTCCGATAACCCTTCATTAATTGGTTTTACTCTGCTAAATTCTTTGCCCAGCCCTAAACCAGTCGTCCCACAGCACTCATCTCCAGAAGTTTTTGGTGGCCATCAATCCATAAAGATTTCAAGGAATATGTTTTAGCATGCCCAATCTGCGCCTGAAACAAATCAAACCACAAACCCTCTGTCAGACTTCTTCATCCATTCATCCATTCACAAACGCCCATGGTCTCACCCTGGATTTTCTCACTGGACTTTCTGTCTTTCAAGGTATGACCACTATTCTAACCATTATTGACCGTTTTTTAAAATCCTGCCATCTTAAACCCCTTAAAATACCATCTGCCGTTCAAAACGCTCAACTTCTGGTCAAACACGTCTTCCATCTCCATGGCACCCTTTAGGACATCCTTTCACCGCGGACCACAATTCATATCACAGGTCTGAAAACAGTTCTGATCAGCTCTTGGGGCCAAAGTGTCATTAACTTCCGGTTATCATCCTCAGTCCAATGGGGAGTCTGAATGAATGAATCAAGAACTCGAATCCACCTTCAGATGCCTTACTTGGACTTGGAATAAATATCTACCATGGGTAGAGTATGCCCACAACACTCACATCTCTGCTGCTACTGGTTAATCTCCCTTTTAAGTTTCTCTAGGCTACCAACCACCACTATTCCCTTTCAATGACAAGGAAATCTATTATCTCTGTTTATCATCACATCCGCTGCTGCAAGCATATCTGGTCCAACACTGTCAGAGCCCTTCAATGGACCACTGAACAGAACCGATGCTACGCTGATAGAAGACCTACACCTGCTCCCCAATATTCTCCTGGCTTTCCTCCCATGACATTTCCCTTAAGTCCATGTCCAAGAAGCTCTCACCTTGTTTCATTGTTCCTAATGAGTCCATCATCAGCCTCACTGCAGTCTGTCTCCGTCTTCCCTCTAGCCTTCATATCCATCCCACTTTCCATAACTCACAGATTAAACCTGTCCAGACCAGCACCTTTCGTCAGATCAAACTCATTCCTTCCTGGCGGTTCATTCCATCATTGACGTTGCACATGTTCCATTATCATTACAGTGTGCAGAATAATTAGACAAGTTGTATTTGAGAGGATTCTGTTTATTATTGAACAACAACTATGTTCTCAATCCATGTCAATCCAAAAGACTCTTAATATTATTGGAAGTTGGAGCGTTTTGGTATGTGAGTTGTCCATTCTCAATCCGAAAAGGTCCCAAAAATTCATCTTTGATGATACCAGCCCATACCTGTACCCCACCTCTACCTTGCTGGAGTCTGAGTCAGAGTGGAGCTCTCTGCTCTCTGGCCCATCAAAAGTCACTCTTATTTCATCAGTCCATAAACCTTAATCTGTCTTAAGACATTTCTTGGCCCGGTCTTGAAGTTTTATTTTATGTTTCTTGTTAAAAGGTGGTCGTTTTTCAGCCTTCCTTACCTTGGCCATGTCCCTGAATATCGTGCACTTTGTGTTTTAAGATACTCCGGTAACGTTGCAGCTCTGAAATACGGCAAAACTAATGGCAAATGGCAACCTGGCAGCTTCAAGTTTGATTTTCCACAATTCATGGGCATTTTTTGCGACTTTTTTTCAATACGCTTCTTGTCACCCAGTTGGTTATTTGCCATGAAATGCTTGATTGTTTGTTGATCACACTTCAAAAGTTTGGAAATTTCAAGACTGCTGCATCCTTCTGCAAGACATCTCACAATTTTTGACTTTTCAAGGTCAAATCTCTCTTCTGACCCATTTTGCCAAAGGAAAGAAAGTTTCCTAATAATTAAGCACACCTAATATAGGGTGTTGATGTCATTAGGCCACACTACTTCTCATTACAGAGATGCACATCACCTGATTTACTTAATTGGTGGTTGTCTTTCAAGTCTATACAGCTTGGAGTAGGACATGTACAAAAATGATTATGTTATCAAAATACTCATTTGCCTAATAATTCTGCACGCAGTGTATAATTTATTCAACAAACTCTTTAAACTTTTCCTTGTCTTCTAAGTGTGTTCTGCATGTGGGTCAAACCTTTACCCATAACCATTACAATTTCATCAATGATTTAAATTCTCTTGAAATAGAGACTGCATCTATCTTTACAGGAGGTAGACTTCTTAATTTTTAACCACTTTAAATGATTAGGGTACTGCCCAAGAGCACATGGGATGAGAAATCACCCGTCCATTGCAGGGCAGAAACCTATTAGATTAAATTAAATTAGTTTCAACTTTATGTTATTACACATGTATAAGTACAAGGCAATGAAATATCATTATGAATCTAACCCAAAGTGCAAAGTGGCACATGCAGAATGTGCAACAGATACAATATACACTGCTCAAAAAAAATAAAGGGACCACTTAAACAACACAATGTAACTCCAAGTCAACCCCACTTCTGTAAATTCAACCTGTCCAGCTAGGAAGCAACATTGATTGTGAATCAATTTTCCTTTCTGTTGTGAAAATGGAACAGAAAAGAGATAAAAATGAGAGGCATTTAGCAAGACAAACCCTATAAATTAGTGGTTCTAAAGGTGGTGACAACAGACCTTTTCTCTGTTCTGGTGTATCCTTTCTGGCTGATGTTTTGGTCACTTTTGCATTTTGTCAGTTCTCTCACATAGAGGTAGCACGAGGTGGTGTCTACAACCCACAGAATATGCTCAGGTGGTGCAGCTTATTCAGGATGGCACATCAATGTGAGCTGTGGAAATAAGGTTTGCTGTGTCTTTCAGCACAGTGTACAGAGCATGGAGCAGATACTAGGAGACAGACCAATACACCAAGAGACATGGAGGGGGCCATAGGAGAGAACATCTGCTGCCTCATCAGGAACATGCCCAGGTGTTATGGGGAGGTCATACAGGCACGTGAAGGCCACACACACTGAAATTGGATCAGCCTGTCATTTGATTATCCACTTTGACTTTGAGTATGATTCCAAATCCAGACCTCCATGGGATAGTAATTTTGATTTACATTTTGATAATTTTAATATTATTTTGTTCTCAATGCATTCCAATATACATATACATACATACATACATATATACACTTTTCGTTTATATTCTCTGAGTTTCCATTGCGTCTTTGTCTCATGTCGTTTATTATGTTCAGTGTTGTGTGTCGGTTTCGTTTATGTACCCTGCGTTTTCGCCACGCAGTAATAAACTCCCTTGTTGCACCCTCACCTGGCTACCTGCTCCTTCCAGCTCGTCCCAGCGAGCTCTGTTTCGGCCACCGGCATGCTCACGTGACAATTTACATATCTCAACGAAGATATAGCTATCACTTACAAAAGTATAGATGGTTCTTTAAACATTATATACCTCGCATGTTGTTTGGAATGTGACTTAATGTGCAAATTACTTACTCATTGATTCTGCTTTGCAGTTTTTAAGTTTAAAGTTAAATGCAGGTCAGGCGGCTCTTTATTTTATAGGAACCATGAAACCTTTTCTACATTATTACTTTATTATTATAGATCCTGTGAAGTAGATTTGGTAATTCTGTACATACCATTCCACCTTCAGCATTGTATACAGTCTAAAAACTTGGTGCTGATGTTCATGATCGTTTAATTACAATGGTAGAACGACCCCCCCCCCCCACCAACGATTGTGTAAAGCAATTTCTCATGACAAAACTCACACCGCTGCCAATTAAAGGGAAGAACATTGATTAGCTTACACTCGCCTGACTCCATATTAATTATTCAACTTCAAACAGCGTGTAAACATCATTACGGCGCGCACCATCCAAAATCAACAACACCTGTCTGCAGTTCCTACGGCCTTCACGAGAGCCTGATTTGATTACCTTATCATTTGGGGGCTTTTCATGACGCTACGTTGTTTAACGTCATGTCCTTCAGCCAGTAGGCCATAGTTAACTACAGCACTGACACAATGCAGCCGTAAACGTGGGAATATCTGCAGGATCACATTTAACACAGCTCGGATTTACAACAACAGCAAGGTCAGTCCACAATACTGCAAAACCTACAGAAATATACAAACAGCAAACAAAATCTAACTTTGTACAATAGATGTTCATTCTAAACAAAAATTCAAATAATAGTACTGATCCACTGTCAATTTCTATAGAAGGGCTTAATTTTTACATTTTAGCTATGCACTTATGTTGATCAATAAGCATTTAAAATGTAAACCCAACAATATAAGTACCTCTCTCATATACACATTCGTTTATTAAAAAAATAATGCAAATTGAATATATGTCTAATAAATATGAGTAGCACAATTTATGGAAACAAAGAAACACACACACACACACACACACACACACACACACACACACACACACACACACACACACACACACAACATTTCATATAACATAACACTGATGTGCTATCCTGAATAAGTTGCACTACCTGTGTAACTTCTGTGGGTTTTAGACACCGCTTTATGCTACCTCTATGGTGAGAGAAACATTAGCCAGAATGGTTGAGAACAGAGAAAAGGTTTGTGGTCAACACCTGTAGAACCACTCCTTTATCGGGGTTGTCTTGCTAAGTGCCTCTCATTTCTACCTGTTGTCGGTTCCATTTACACAACAGCAAGTGAAATTGGTTTACAATCAGTGTTGCTTTCTAACTGGACAGGTTAATTTCACAAAAGTGTGATAGACTTGGAGTTACATTGTGTTGTTTAAGTGTTCCCTTTCGTTATATTGAGCAGTGTATATAATACCCTACTTGTTACATGCGTTTTTGGCTAATTTATTTGCAGTCTACACACTCACCGTCAGTTTTTTTATGTATATATTTAGGGTTGTTTGTGCACCCTATATTGTTTATATTTCATTTTTTACATTTATGTTTGCATATATATTTTTTACCTTATATCCTATTTTAGTTTTTGTATTTTTAAGTTTTTTTTGTTGTATAAAACAGCTGCTAGTTGCCTTGAAGTTCCAAACGAGAAAGCAAAAAAGCAAGGAGTAGGAAAGAAAGCAAGAAAGGATCAGTAAGTATTTATGTACGATTACTTACATATTTATCTATTTTATACCAGTAAATTTACTGAAAGTAAAAAAAACAGAAGGTAACTCCTGTAAAGATTAACGTTGCTGTTTAAATGTGAAATATCTGAGATATAAATTCTTTCATGATAAATTTTGAGATTGGTTGTTTACAGTCATGTTAAAGCATGCACATTAAAGATGAGATTTATTAGACGCAGAATGGAAAACTTTGGGACCTGCACTGTACAGGAGGAGGAGGAGGAGGAGATAGGAAGCCATTATCATTTAAAGGGGGGGAGTCGCAGCTAAAGGTCACGGCCAAATCTTGCAAAGGATGTCCCGAGATGACAAGGACAAGCTTAATGAAGGTCCATAGTGAATTGAAGTGGTTTTGTCTTCCTCCCTAACCGGCGACTCGGCTGTTGTTATTTTTCCTCTAAAAGGACCCCCCCCCCCTTCCTGTACAGTCTGATGGGATATTCCATCAACGGACGGATGAATTTATACCACCGCTCTGCATCACCCCGCGAATCCACAAAGAACTCTGACGTCATGATATCGAAATTAAATCCTAATTAATATAATAGCTATTACATTAATTACATTTCGATACCTTAAGGTCTGAGCTGTGAACTGAAATTCTGTAGGACAGTTAAAACACAGAAATAGATTTAAGCAAAACTATTTTTTCGAGTGTATTTTATTTTCCCAATAATTAAATTCCAACGTTGTAACAATTATTTTGATTTCATAATTATAAATGAGACCAAAAACAACCTTACGTTTGTCTTTACGTCTCATTCGAACAAGACTCTGTATTTAAATTATTTAAACTATTTATATTCTTTTACAAACTATAAACTTATAGTTAAACATTTTCTGTAAAATCTGACTGAATAAAAATAAATGTTTAATGAGTGGTAGTTTTATATTTGGATTTTTAACAGCCTGATTACTGGTTTACCCACTATTAAATGTAAAACATGCGCTATTAAAAAAAAAAAAAAAAAAAAAAATTGTTGTCTGGAAACAGAAAAAAATAATAGTGTAATGTTGTACTAATTACCTGCATACTTTTGAATCGTGAATAATCAGACCACAATTACGATTCTTTTTTATTATAAAAAGGGAAAAAGAAAAAGAAAAACAGACCAATATTTGCAAAAACAGTTCGTTCCAAGGTCAATCAAAACTGACTCTATTCAAAACAGAACAGTATTAAATTAAGCAAAGAGCAAATATAAACAGACCATCTCATTTAAAGAGTTAAACTTCTTTCAGGATGTTTCAAACCTCACGCTCATCAGCTTGCAGAGTGCCGTTCAAGAAATGAAGGAAAAAAACAAGCAAGAAAGGAAGAAAGCAAGAAAGATAAAAAAGAAAGAATACAAGAAAGAAAGAACTGGAGAAAGCAAGAAAGACTTGTGTTGTCATGTGTAAATATTTCTCTCGTGTTTTTAGGCAATGTGCACTTGTCTTTGCTTGACGTATTTACGGCATTCTAGCATTGTTTAATTATAGTAGGTGAACTGTGGGTTTCACAGATAGGTGGGGCTCTCCTTTAACTAGTTGCTGGTGGGTTTTCCTGGTATGCCCAATTCGTGAGCAAATGATTTGGTCTTGTCTTCGTTCTTGGTGATCATTTGGTTTATCTTTAATGTTTGGGCACAGCTTAAAATAAAAAAGGAAGATAGATGAATAAATAAAATAAAGAAAACACAGTTAATATCGTAAACTTTCCCCATCGTTCCTTTTATCATTCCAATATTTCGCGCCGTTTGGTGATAAAACACAATCAGTGTCCCAACTCATTCGCCATCCTAAACGCTCTTTTCTTGGCTAAACGGCTCCAATGAATCTTGCTAACAAACAGACCTGTCTGCGTGCTACTGATTAACCCCGCGTGATGAATGCCGCCCAGGTCAATCCAGAGGGCAGCCCTTATTCTTACCACCGGTTTACTTGAAGTAAAAAAACAAGCTGTGAGTTACGGGCAGCCACTCGTGTGCGATGCGGAGCGCAAATACAAATCTATCGAAGCAGAGCTCCACGCAGGAAAGCAAACAGGACGAAGAATTTTGTCACACTGAGAAAATAATGGATTAAAACACCTTTGTGGACCCCCTCCCCCCACTAGGATGATGAATAGAAACAAAAGGTTTGACCCTTGAGGTGCAAGCCTGGTAGCATCTGTTAACATCAGGACAGAGGTTAAGAGTGCTGCTGATATACACTATATGGCCAAAAGTTTGGAGACAACCCTTGTGATATGGGAATATGAATAACTAGTCGACCTGCAGCATAGCATACGTTGCATAATTGAGTACTCTGCCAGTATAAGGTTGCTGGTCCTATCCCTGCATGAACATAAACCCTGGAAGCATTTCTGTAGTCAGCGTATTGTTGAGCAGACTGTATAATTTTGATTCTATCAACAACAGAAGGTTGTCCCAATGATGTAACGAGGGTTACAGCCATGCTGCAAAGTTTCAGATCAACAATTTGGTCGATGACATTTTCGACTGACAAACCTGATGCAGGAATTTGTAGAACAGTGAAGGAAAAGCAGTGGCCAAGTTAGGAATCAAAAAAGAGGGGGTTGGGATTCATTGTGCATATCCCACTGCTCGATGACTTACTTCTTTATATATATAGATTGAACCGGTCCAGTTAGGAAGCAACACTGATTATGAATCTATTTCACTTGCTGTTGGAACAGACAACGAGTAGAAATGATAGGAAGTAGAAATGTACTGCCGCCTCATCAGGAGCATACCCAGGTGTTGTAGAGATGTCATACAGGCATGTGGAGGCCACACACAATACTGAGCCTCATTTTAACTTGTCTTGAGTAATTTCCATTGAATTTGGATTAGCCTGCCATTTGATTTTTTACATTGATTTTGAGTACGATTGGAAATCCAGATCTCCATGAGATAATAACTTTGATTTACATTTTGATAATTTTTAATTTTTTTAAATTTATAATATTATTCTTAACACATTACTCTATCTACTAAATAAAGATTTTCAACTGAAAAAATTCATTATTAAAGGAATTTTTATTCTCCATATGATGCAGAGGCTATGCTTGGAATCAAAGGGGTGTATATATAAAAGGGGGTGGGGCTCGATCAAGTGTATGCATAGTTTGGCAGGCAAAAAGAGGGGTGGGGCTTCATTGTGCATATCCAATGGTTTGGGGACTAAGTACTTTAAAATGTTAATCAAAATTATCTCCCATAGAGGTCTGGATTGGAAACAACTTCATTGGAAATTCTCAAGACAAGTTAAAATGAGGTTCAATAGTGTGTGTGGCCTCCACGTGCCTGTATGACCTCCCTTCTTCCCACAGCTCGCAATAATGTGCCATCCTGAATAAGATGCACTACCTGAGCAACTTCTGTGGGCTGTAAACACCGCCTCATGCTACCTCTATGGTGAAAGAACTGACAAAATGCAAAAGTGACGAAAACATCAGCCAGAAAGGATGAGAACAGGGAAAAGGTCTGTGGTCACCGCTTGCAAAAGCACTCCTTTATAGGGGTTGTCTTTCTAAGTGCCTCTCATTTGTACCTGTTTGTTCCATTTGCACGACAGCAAGTGAAATTGATTCACAATCAGTGTTGCTTTTTAACTGGACAGGTTGATTTCACACTGATAAGGAATATATATATAATATATATTCTTTATCAATGCTCCTGGAATAGGACGTCCACAAAGTTAGGTTACTATTGTTTCAATACTTACTTCTAATAAATTATTTTTAACAGAACCACAATTTAATTTAATTAAATGTACTAAGCTTGTTAAAAGCTTACTTTCATCCCACACATGTAAGCCTCTGTCCCATGTCTCGCCTCATTGCAGAGTCTCCACTATTTTAAACTTGTATAAATTACTTATTTCTTTTTATCCCCTGAAACTAAACACCAAACACATCACAACTTTGCTGCCAGTATATACAGTGTGACCTTGAACAAGAACAAACTAACAAATGTGACTCATTTCACAACATTGATTGGGGAGAACCTTGATTTTCAACTTTTTTTTTTTTAAATTATGCGCTGCTTTGAATGGAATATCATTTGTGTCTCATCTTCCAGGCTACAGTTAATCAGAATAAAGCGCCAGCGTAGACGTCGGAGGTGCTTATGGCTCATCAGCTCTTTTTTGAGACAATTCTCCTCATCTGAGCGCAGATGCATTTATTCGGTTACACACATAAATCAGGCTTTCCGTGCGCTGCATTAAAAGAAAATCGGGTTTGAAGAAAGTTAAAAGTCTGTCCGAACCGAGTCCACATGCCCGATGATGGATGTCCTGACTTGGGCAGCACCATGCTTCCAGACAGAGAGGAGAACAATCAATAATAATCAATTTTATAACTGAGACATGAATGGAGTTAGTCTTTAAGAAAGGTTTCACAAAAGTCTGAAACCATATGCTTATTAATTCAAGCCATGTGTCTCAGCAGGGCTCCCATTTCTTTGTGTTTATCTGTGGCTATTGAAGTTGAAGCGGGTGTCCATCTGCTCTGCGCTCAGGGCCTGTTCTAAATCCCAGAGCACAGAGACTGAGCATCGTTCAGCAAACACCATCAAACCCAAATGTTAGGTTGTTCGTGTCATACCTGTGTGTGAATGTTGGGAAGCAGCTAGCATGATCCTCGCCATTCGCACGGGTTTATTAATCTTGGCAGCTCTCTATAGTGTAATGCAAGCCAAGCCAAATGACATGTGAGTGGTGTGTAGTGGAAAATATTAGTGTGTAATAAAGAATGTTGGGTCGATGTGTTTTGAGATCCGGGACACGGCATTACTGCAGAAATGCTTCTGTTCTATTCAAGTGGCATCTAGAAATAACCGTCGTCCTGTCGGGTCATTCTTTAGCCTTTTTAACCGAGCTTAAAGCTCAAGAGGTCAAACGTCTTGTTTCAATTCATCAAGCGTGGTCAACTTAATACCACACACCCCGGCTGTGTTTTAATCCATTATGTTGTCAGGCGCTAAGCTAAACCGTTTTCCGTCTACAATGTTTGCTTTCCTGCTGCGATAGATTTGTATTTACGCTCTCGAGTCACACCTGAGCGGCTGTGCATAACTCACGGCTTGTTTACTTAGAAACCGGTGGCGAGCTTAAACACTGCCCTGTGGACTGACCCCGCCGGCATTCATCACGCCGAGTTAATCAGTAGCGCACGGACAGGCCTGTTTGTTAGCAAGATGCATTTGGTCTGCTTAGCCAAGACAAAAAAAAACCTTGTTGAATGATTGGGGCAAATGGATTGCGACACTGATTGTGTTATTGTGTTTTATTGCACTGTAATCTGTTCTAATTAAACACGGAGAGTGTGATACATTAATCACATACTACTTCATCTCCTTTTCCCTCTCACCACGGGTCGACACAGCGAGTCTCTCACACTACAATCTGGCACAATGTTTTACGCCGGATGCCCTTCCTGACGCAACCCTCACCCTTTCGGGCTTAGGACAGGACAATTTACTTTCCCGTGCGAACACGGGGAGAACATGCAAACTCCACACACAAATTTCCCGTGTTGCTCCACCTGGGGCTTGAACCCAGGATCTTATT
>JAOUQT010000025.1:887105-897339 GCA_025769995.1 Xyliphius kryptos
AAAAACGCCGATCTAACGCTCCGCCCAGGATATCCAGTAACTACGGCCACTAGTTCATTCACAAAACACTGACTTGTGAAAGACAAACTAAAAGAAAGAAAAACAAAAAGAGAGACAAAAAAAGAGAGTCAAAGAGAAAAACAAAGAGACCGGAGTTTAATGATCTCCATCCCTAGATCTTTCAGAGATCTGGTTATTTCTCTAGTGACATTTTGAGTGTACTGTTGGCAGAAAATTTTTATCTGTAGTTTATCTAGAGAGTGGTAGCTCAGTGGTTAGGGTTTTGGACTATCAATCAGAAGGTTCTGGGTTTAAATCCCGGGTCCACTGAATTTACCAATGTGGGTCCTGTGAGCAAGACCGTTAACCCTCATTACTCCAGGGTTCTGCATCAACCCGGTGATCTGACCTGAACCAAGTTGTGATTCCTGTAAGTCGCTTTGGATAAAACCGTCTGCCAAATGTAAACAAGCTATGTCCTACCACTGCCGTAATGATTTAAAAGTTTTCTGACACTTAAAAACCATCCAAAAAAAAAAAAACATCATTTGAAAGAGTTGTATTAAAATGCCAGTATGCACTCTGAGGCTTTACCTTAGCTTTCCTGATTGAATTGCAGCACTGCTGTGTACAAATGAGAACTCTTGGTTCTGGTTCAAGGTTAGTAGAACTGTACCAGCGCTCATTGGTGGGTGTTTGTTTATGTTTCAGGGAATGGCATCACTTCCTGGTGGTTAATATGAAAGGAAACGACATGTCCAGCGGCTGCGTCATGTCCGACTACGTTGGTTCTGGTCCTCCTAAAGGAACAGGTACGAGCTGACGCTTCGGTCCAGTGCAGATCGGTGCAACGTGGCGCTGTTGATTCATCGTGCTTTTGCTTCGCAGGTTTGCACCGTTACGTCTGGTTGGTGTACGAACAGCCGGGACCGCTGACCTGCACTGAACCCGTCCTGTGCAACCGGTCTGGAAACAACCGCGGGAAATTCAAACTTCAGACGTTTCGGAAGAAATATGGGCTGGGCGCGCCGGTGGCTGGAACCTGCTACCAGGCCGAGTGGGACGACTACGTTCCCAAACTGTACGAGCAGCTGGCAGGAAAATGAAGGCAATGCCCCAGAACCTGCATCACCCCATGCAATTGCTTTAATGGGGGGGAAGAGCATTCAATAACCACGTTATTAATAAGACAGATGTTACAGTTCAGAAAGTTAAAAAATAAACCCATATGCTTCTAATCTGACGAGTGTGAGCATACGATCTTAATCCTGTCTGACCAGTGGGAGGCTGGGTCGGGGCTTTTTCCTGCCGCCATGACCTCACACCCTTTTGGTGGTTTAAAAGCACTAGGCATTCACGAGGTGAATGAGCAGCCCCCATTTACTGGTGCTGATGTAGAGGGGATGGGAATTATGGGAACTAGTTCTGTAACAAATTATCCAGCCTTTAAAGTGAGCACTTTATTTACAAATATAATTAAAATCGTGTGTGACACAAATCATGCTCCTCTTCGAACTGAAACCAAAAGTTAAAGTGCATGCAAAGAGTAAAGCAGATTTTATTCACAGGTTCTCGTGAGAAACTAAAACCGACGTCTCGCATCCCGAAGACGTACAGAAATCAGGTGGAAAACAAAATCCGTTACCAAAATAAGAGCTCTCCACGAAGCCCGACGAGACTTCATGCCGACGTTCACCCACCCTCGATCAAGGGCACTTCCTGTAAAGCCCTTTGTACCAGCAGGTGTTTAAATTCACATCGCGGATCTCATCAGAGGCGGAGAATCGCGAGGTCCGCCATCTGAAAAACCCGTTGAGTTCAGATGATCAGCTGCGACGATGGAGTCAGTTCACAGAGGAGTCGTATTCAAATCTAGCAAACGATTCAAAAAATGATTCAGTTCGGTCCAGTAAATAAATATCAAACGCTGAGATGCAGCAAGACGTTCAGTATAAATCACTTGTCTGTGTGCGCGCGCACGTGTGTGTGTGTGTGTCTGGCAAAATAAACTACACAATTTACACAACTGTGTTCCATAAAATAATCAAACACATTTAGCTGGTTTGAGATTAAAAATTTTATTTTATCATAATTTTTTTTATATTAAGGATTTAAACGTTGCATTTTTAAAGTTTTTCATAGACTTTAAAACCTGCGTGTCGAACCCATGGTCATTTTACACACTTAAATTTCATTGCTAATGTGATCGATACGATGAGGTCATGAGTTTGGTGATTGGAATGGTCAGAATTGTGTGAACACCCTGATTACCACATCTGTGAGTCTCGCGCTCGCTTGCTTGCCGTTTGGGAGGTCAGGCACTGACGTTGGGGGAGACGATGTCGAAGCTGAACACAGAAACAAAATGAAACTCAAACAAAATGAGGGCACAAACTCCCGAAACGTCACCTCAGGTTTTCTAAAACTTGGACAGATTTTAAACGTTTATAAAACAGATTTAATTAAAATAAATGGGCCTCCTGTATTTCTCATAAATGTTGTGCAAATTGTGCATTATTTCGCCAGACTTGTTCTAAAAAAGTATCAAGAGTGCTAACCCCCCCTCCCAGCCCCCATCCCATCACATGGCTGTATTGCTGTGGTTTTTTACGGAATCTCAATTGAAGCAGGCGGTTCCTCTTGTGTGACAACGATCACGGACATCGAGGCTGCCATCCGATGGTTAATACTCATTCTATCGAATTAAATCCATTAAAAGTTAAAAACCATGGCGGAGTTATCCAGCATGTCAGAACGTGGGGGTGTGACACGAAGAGAGTCAGAAGTAAAAACTGTAGGCGTCTTTAAAAAGACTGGAGGACGGGACCTTTTTTTTTTGTTTAGTTTTTTTCTCTTATTTTGTTTCTAAGGCAGAGGAGGTGGAGTCTCATCTGTAGTCATCTTTAGGATAATCTAAAGCACTCAGGTTGTTGAAGCCCATGCGCAGACTCTCCATGTCGAAAGTCTCCACCTCACGCTCCTGCCGCTCCAGCAGGTTTTTGATTCGGTCTGTGCACTCCTTCTGAAGAGAAGCCAGCTCCTCTTCAATCTGAAACCAAACACCATCAGGGGACAGGGTTTAGGTCCGGTTGAAAGCAGGAACAGTGTTCTGAAAGTGTGTGACTGGAACTGGGGTGAGAAAATTTCCTCATACAGATGGAGTTTGGAGCCTGGAGTCTTCAGCCAATCAATCAAAACCTCACAACGTACCAGCATACAAAGTTAAATCTAACAGGCTCCAGGAAGAAGGCCTATCCCGGCAGAGGAACCCATGATCAGGTGTAGTGTGTGCAGCCTTACCTTCTGCTCCAGATGAGCTCTGCGCAGCGACACTTTTTGTTCCAGTTTGTGCTGCTCGCGTTCGTGCTGTGCCTCCGTCTGCATCTTGATTTTACTCTGGTAGGCATTGAGCAGCTCCATCTCCTGCTGCAGCTGCTGTCGGAGAGCCTGACACTCGGCCTCCTGAGCCTCGTCCAGCCGCAGCTAACGGAACAGACGAGAACAAATTACAGAGGACATACATAGGTAAATTATCACGGAGTGGTAGCTCAGTGGATAGCTCGATGGATAGAGCGTTGGACTGTCAATCAGAAGGTTGTGGATTCAAATCCCAGGTCCACTGAAATTACCAATGGCTCTATCAACCCTGTGTTCTGATCCTAACCAAGTTTGGATACTTGTTTTTTAAAATAACTAAATGTAAATGTAACTCATCTCGTTTCCTGTGAAACATCACAACCTGTCTATATGTAAAAAAATAGTTGGGAAATGGATAGGGAGAGACGCTGTGGGTCGGCTAAGATAATTCAGTATGAAGCTCTAATGAAATAAGCCTTACCGCCTGTGAGGCCATCATCTCGTTGATGCTCTGCTCGTATTGCTCTGCCAGAATGGCCAGTTTGCGCGTCTGCTCGTCTTTCAGGGTCTTCAGAAGAGCCTTGTGTTCGTTTTTTGGTGTCACCTCAAGCTGGTGGTGCCGCAGTGCTTTATACTGCTTCGTCTGAACTTTACACGTGTCCTGAAACTGCTTCTTAATCTGCAGCTCCATCACCTTTAATGTAGCAGAACAGAAAATCTCAGAACTCTACAGAAGAACATTGTCAAACCATCATACTCAGGAGTTTGAACCCGCAGCAGAGTAAAGGTTCAGAGACCCAAACTGATTTTACCAAACTGCCGAGTTCTGGTTTATGGAGGCACCTTGAGGTTTTTGGGCTGCTGCCGGAGCTCGAGGACGTGTTTCCGATGCAGCTCTCGTTCTCGCCGGTTGTTGTACTCTATCTGGTTCTCCAGCTCGGTCTGGTGCTGCAGCCGGATGAGGTCCATGCGCAGCTTCTGCAGTGTCCTCAGCTGCCGGTGCTCCAGCTCCTGGGTGGATTCGTCATGTCTGATCAACATGGCATGCTCCATCTCCTTCTGCGCCTTCTTTTTGTTCAGCTCCTGCAATGACGAAGGATTTTGATTTTAATAATTGGGTCATTAACATCTGAACCTTCAATAATCTCCACCCACTGTCTCAAACACTTAAAGGTTCCACACAGCACCTCTCGTAGCTGCTCCTGTTCAAACTCATGCCTCTTGGTCATGACTTTGCGTCTATAGGCTCGACAGTTTCGGTCGTAGAAGAGGCGCTGCTGACTGAGCAGCTGCGCCTCCTCCTCCGCCTGCGAGTGCTGCATGTTCTCCTTATGCTTTGATAATCGTTCCTGCTTTTCTTTTTTGGGAGTGCTGTGGTCCTCGTTCATCTCCTGCAGGCAGAAAGACAAAGTTGGCAGAACTTTCTGATGTTACCACAGTCTGAGGAGACACACACTCAGTACCTCCTTAATTTTCTCCTTGCACAGTTTGTACTGCTTCTTCTGGTTATCCAGGAAGTTGGTGAGCTCCTTCTTCTGCTGCGTCAGGATCTGCTGCTGAAATTTCTTTTCGTCCGCCGCGGTCATTTTCATCTGTAAAAAAAGCTCGTATTTAATGAGTATACTGTGGACCATCTGTATGTGGAATCTGCTACCTGGGGAGACATGGTCTTTCCCCGGGCCGATTCGGTGCGCCCCAGACCTCTTTATCCGTTTGAATGGCGTGCTTCTTGGCGAGTTTCTCCAGCTCGATGTAGGCGTTATTGGCTTGGGTCTCCACCTCCTTCTGCAGCTTCAGCCTGTGCTCATCCATCTCAGCCTTTAGTTTGTTCTCCAAGGCGATCAGCTGCTTCTGGTGCTGCCGTCTCATCCGTTTGTAACCGGACATCTGCTCGCGGAGCTCGTTTTCCTGCTCATGTTCATGGATTTGACGTGTTACCTGCACAGGAGAAGTGACGGAAGGAAATAATGCCATGAACAGATTATCAACAGGAAGATGTCAAGGGTTTGTAAGGGTCATGAGACAGAATGGACGGAGGTCACCAACATTTAAAAGCAGAAAAAGCTGTCTGTCTGCAATGGCTTTAAAATGACTGCTTATAAAAACATACACCATTTTTATGTGTCAAAAATTAAATTAAAATTTAAGTAGAACTTGTGCTTCTGTTAATAAAGCAATAGGGTACTTTCCCATAGTTTATTCAGAATAATGCACAAACTCCAGTGCCTTATTGCTTTTTTAAAATGGTTGCCAACACACTATAATTAAAAAAACAAGGTTCGATTCATAAATGCGTTGACTGAAAGTAAAATCGCTAAGAATCTCGCAATTTTAAAAATGAACCCTACCGGAAGGAAAAGATTTCCGGTTTCTTTAATGATCAAATAGCAGCCAAATTTCAAAACTCAGTTTATGAAAAACTTCGGGAAACAGTATATCTTATATCTAGATCACGCATTTAAACAAATATAAAGCGGTCAGAGGTGTGCGTTATTGTGAATAATTTCACGGCTGGATAAGCGGCTCAACCAATCAGATTTAAAGACCAGAACTACCCATTTTACAAAACCTAATAATCCACAGAGGTTTTTTTCATTTTTATTTAATCCATTGTCCTTATTTTGGAAATGACTTACAGATTGGACAGAGAGAAAAAAAACAGAACTCAGAAATCATAGTACCGATTCAATTCCTGTATTGTGCAGTGGGATTGAACCTTCTGTGGTTTGAAAGATTTTTTTTTTAATCTCTGTTTTGTCGAAAGAGAAGAAGAGGTTAAATCTTTAGGTTATAACGGTCATCACTCTGAATTAAATAAAACATTGGTGCTCAGACTAAATTTATATTTCACTCAAATTCGACTGAGTCTCTAGATTTATTTCTTGTAAACAGTACAGCGTTGGACGCGTCGCATGAGAACTGACGCCAGTATAGCCCTGCTGAGAGACCTACAGACCTGCTTACCACCAGAGTGGAGCAGCATAATACCACAAACCACCAGCATGAAGAGAAATGGTTTAAACGAACAGCAATAAACCAGCTGATTCCTCGGTTTCAACTCCTGCACATTAAGTGTCAGTGCTGGAGGAACTACAAGGAACCAGAATCAATCCAGAACCGCAAACAGACCAGAATAAATAAAAACAGATTTAATTTTAACAGTAGTCTGATTAAAGGCTGCTCCCACGCACTGCAGAAAGTTTAACGGAAATCTGCAACACTTAAAACAACACTAAATATGCACTGCTTCTGAAACATTCATCAGGATCAACCAACCAACACAACTCAGCTCCACAGCCTACATTCATAAAACAACGTTAAGGTGAGCCGCGTCTCAGAACCGACCTGGAAGAAGGGAGCGTTGAGGTCGAAATGCTCGTTGAGTTTTTCGTAACTCCCACCTGAGCTCCTGAGGCCAAACATGTTGGCAAAAGAGGGAAGGTGTGAGATCATGAAAATAAATCCGAGCTACATCTCATAGTGTGGAGAGGGGAGCGTGAGAGAGCGGGCGAGAGAGACAGCATAAGCAGGATAGAAAGCGAGAGAATGTAAGAGCAAAAGAAAGAGAGAAGGAGAGAGACAGAAAGTAAAAGGGAGTAAGAGAAAAAGAAGGCTGGTACAAACGGTCAGAGAGAGGAATAGAGAAGCGAGAGCGCGAGAGGGAGTGTGAGAGGGAGACTGAGGCCTGGCAGGTGTGTTGTGAATGAAAGAAGCTCTCAGAGGTCTGTTGCTTCACACTGCTTCACTACGACGTTCACGCCGTTTAGTAGGCCACTCACATGAGCGCACGCTTGACGCCCATCAATACCCCCACTGTACCCGCACCAGCACTCCTGCTTTCTGCCTAAACGCGACCCCACGCTCCCCCGATGCCCCACGACGGGCACAAAGACCAGTGGCATTCTGAGCTCTGTAGCTTTGCAGGCGGAATGATAAAGGCCTTCCCTAAAGTGATGGATAATGTCTTTGAGCAGTTCATATATATCAATGTTTATTTATCTCTTATTTGTACGAGGGGTTTCCTCATTCAGCTCATTCGACTTCATCAGAAAAAAAGTTTTATTTGTAATCCAATTATTTATTTAAGGCTTATTAATTCAATTGTTTATTTTACTTGATTGGATTTCAAAGCTATTTATCAGCTGCAGTGATTCAGAATGAACAAAAATGGCCAATAATTTAAAGAAAAAGCAAAAACGAAGTTCAGCTCACTGAATCTCACAAACAACAACCTTTTAATAACTGATCCGGGTTCGATACGATCAGAAACGCTGTGGAATGCATGTCATCCAAACACCAGTTGTCGTCTAACCGACCAGAAAATCTGCTGTAAACTGTTATATATTCTAAAATCTATTATAATACTATGCACGTGTGTGTTTGTGTGTGTTACTATAAGTCACCAATACTCATTAGAGCAAAAGCATTAACAGCTGACGACAAATCAACGTGTTAAATTTGGTCACATTTTTACGTATATTTTAATCCCGCTCTCTTTAATCTGGGGCAACGTCGTAAACGGTGAAATGAAAGAAACGGAACCCTGATCGTCAGATGGAGGGGAAGCAGGTCTTTGTTTGGAGATAAAGTTCCTTTCTGAAGCTGCAGTGGCTCCGATGCCTGGTTTGTGCAGATGATGGATGGGTCTGTGTTGTCAGACAGTGCCGGAGAGAATGTCTGACTGTAGAGGGCGCTCACACACAGCGCAGCGCTGCCAAAACAGGTGACATCACCTTACAGGCCGAGCGCTCGGTAATCGACTCTCACACCTTCCATTGATCCCAAACATCAGCTTTACAACAAAGTGGGACTGAAGTGAAAGTGGGAATCATTTCTGTAAGAACCATCGCTGCACCTCATCACGCTCTCTCAATGACCTTTGATTTAAGGACAAACATGGAGCATGACTTGTTTTAGTGGAATTGAGAGTAAACACCCTGCTTTTGTGACGGTACAACAGAAGGACGTCGGATGAACAATACACACTCGCGTGAATGCAGCCGTCCCGCCGATTGAACACAAACTGTTGCCTTGACAACAAGAACAAGTGCGTGTGTGCGCGCGCACGTAATCCAATATAAACAGGCAGAAGAGGTTTGGCAATACAATCGATATTCTTCAAAAGATTTACATCCCAGACCTTAATGATCATCATCACTAATAATTACTTTATATTTTATAATGCACTAAAAATTTTATCATACTGTAGTTATAAATAAACAGCATGGTGGCGCAGTATTCAGTACCGCAGACTCGCTACAAGGCTCTGGGTTTGATTCCCATGGGGTGCACACCAGTCCTGTCTATGTGGAATCTGCATGTCCTTCCTATACCCGTGTGAGTGTTCGCAGTTATTCATTGAGTGTTAGAGTTAAACACGGTTCCTCGTCTTCATATCTTCATCGCAGACCAAGTCAGTAACACACGGCTGATACTCACCAGTGAGGCAGACTTGATGGTAGCGAAGCGTTCTCTGTTTTTATAATTGCGAGCCTGGGCCTGCTCTGTCGGCGGAGGGCGTTGGTCAGAGCGATGGTCCCGATGAGCGCCGTCTTCTCGAACGAACTGATGATCCTAAACAAAATGTTTTATTTCATTTAATTGACCTTTAACTTTCAGTGAATGTGAAATCACTGGTGCTCCATTTCCTCTTAGTTTAAGGACACTTAAACTTCAGACATTTATAAATAATCACAAAGCCACAATATGGTGCCTCCATAATTATTGGCAACCCTAGTAAAAATGTCTTAAAAGCCTTCAAATAAATTATTGCAGAAGCATAATCTCACACTGAAAAACAATAAGAAAATTTTCCCATAATATGACCGGTTTCACTATTATTGGCACCCTTAACAATTTCTTGTTCTCATAAATGTATTTAAAGCATTGATGTCATTTATACTGTAGTTTATTAAGTATCTAGAAACCTTCAATTAGTAATTAATCACTTCCTGTTTCCCTGGGGTATAAATATGGTGTTACACAGAGGCCTATTTCTGTTACTCACTCTTAAACATGGGAAAGACAAGAGAACACACTATTCAAGTAAGGCGGATGTGTGTCGACCTTCATAAATCAGGCACTGGCTACAAAAAAATAGCCACTCACCTGCAGATGCCCTTATGATAGAAAAGTTCAAAACATATGGATGTCTGACAAACAAGCCTGGAAGATGCCACCACACACAGTGAGAAAGATGGTGAGAGAAGTGAAAAAAGTTCTCCAAAGCTCACTGTAAGAGATTTGAATCAAATGGTTGCATCTTGGGGTTACGAGGTCTCACAAACAACCATCAGGCGCTATCTACATGCCAACAAGCTGTTTGTGAGGGAGGCATGCACGAAGAAAGCCTTTTCCGAGTTATACTCATACGCGTAAACAGGTGGAGTTTGCCAAGCGCTACTGAGATTTTTACTTGGACCGTGGGCTTTGGTCAGATAAGACCAGGATTTTTGGCAACAAACACTCTAAGTGGGTCTGGTACAACACCAAGGATTAGTATGCAGAAAAACACCTCATGTCCACTGTTAAGTACGGGGGAGGATGGGTGATGGTGTGAGCCTGTTTCTCCTCCAAAGCACCTGGGAAACTCGTAAGGATGGATACATGGGACCACCAAAATCTGGTGGCCTCTGCCCAAAAGCTGAAGATGGGTCGTCACTGGGTCTTTCAGCAAGATAATTACCCAAAACACGTGGCCAAATCCACTCAAAAATGGTTCACAAGGCACAAAATCAAACCCCTCTCATAGCCATCTCAGTTCCCAGAACTCAACCCAATAAAAAAACCTGTGGGGTCCTATATTTAAAAAAAAAAGACTTTTTAATAGGTACACCTGTTCAAAAATATATAATCAGCCAATCACATTGCTGCATTT
>JAOUQT010000025.1:913788-930698 GCA_025769995.1 Xyliphius kryptos
GCTTTCTAATTACTGAGAGAGTTCAGCTGGTGTCTTGGCTTTCCATGCCTTTTTGCACCTCCCTTTCTTCACGTGTTGCACAATACTTTTTCCCAGTGCAATTCCACATAATTAAACATAATTTAATTTCTGGACATCTATGGTTTGATTTCTTTGTATGTATGGATCACTTGGGTTGTTACCGACATCTGGCGGATGAAAATTTCATGTCAATAGCACCTCTAAAAATATATTTACTGAGAAAAATAGTGACGTGTTTAATACTTATTTCACCCACTGTACACTATATTGCCAAAAGTATTTGATCACCCATCAAAATGATCACAATCGGGTGTTCCAATCCCTTTCGTTGAAACAGGTGTATAAAATCAAGCAGCTACGCATGCAGACTGTTTTTTACAAACATTTGTGAAAGAATGGCTTGCTCTCGGGTGCTTAGTGACTTGGAACTGGTGCCACCAGTGCAACAAATCCAACTGCGAAATTTCCACGCGCATAGAAATTCCAGCTGAATTATAAGAAAATGGAGGTGTTTGTGGGCGACAGCAAATCAAGTGGTAGGCCATATAAACTGACGGAGCAGGGTCAGTGGATGCTAACGCGCGCAGAGTGCGGAGAGGTCGCCAACTTTCTGCAGAGTCAATCTGTACTGAATTTGGCCTTCAGATGAGCTTCATGGAATGGGTTTCCATGGTCGAGCAGCTGTATCCAAGCCATACATCACCAAGTGCAATGCAAAGCACCAGATTCAGTGGTGTAAAGTTTGTGGAAACAGTTTGGAGCTGGCCCCTTCCTCTTCCAACATGACTGTGCATCAGTGCACAAAACAAATTCCATAAAGACATGGATGACAGAGTCTGGTGTTGATGAACTTGACTGGCCTGCACAAAGTCCTGACCTTAACCCGACAACATCTTCGGGATGAATTAGAGTGGAGATTGAGAGCCAGGATTTCTCGTCCAACATCAATGTGTGACCTCACAAATGCGCTTCTGGAAGAATGGTCAAAATTTTCCATAAACACACTCCTAAACCTTGTGGACAGCCTTCCCTAGAAGAGTTGAAGCTGTTCTAGCTGCAAAGGGTGGACCGAGGCCATATCAAACCTTTAGGAATTAGGAATGGGATGTCACTTAAGCTCATTTCTGAGACAAGGCAGGTGAGCAAATACTTTTGGCAATATAGTGTATTGGATTTTTGGATCAACCTACTTATGTGAATCAGCCTTTTCCCAACATGAAATTAATGAAGTCCATATATCGGTCCTCCCTCAAAGACAATTATTTGGAAGCCTGCTTGAGAATTGGCATCAGCAGAAACAGTTCAGACTCCTCCCACCTGGCTGATACCGTTTAGTGCAAATCATAATAGTAGTGTTTTTTCACTGAATTGTTATAATATTAAAATTATGTGTGTTAAAAGGTTTAAATATCAAAGGTTAAAAAAAATATGATGGTAGATTACGATGGCCTGTCCACTGGAAAAAGTTGATCTCAGGCCCAAAAAGTGTGACCACTGTTTTAGTGGGTCATGAGTTTTTAAAGTTGATACAATGCAAATCTCCATCAAAAGCCAACATCCATAACAAAAAATAAATTATCTTTATCCAGTACCAACCACTATCATCATCACCCTACATACACCCTTTACCTCCAACATCTACAAAGAACACAGACAATTACCCTTCAGCTCCAACATCCACAACTGTTTTCTAAATGCCAAAATTAAGCCTGAATTACATGAACCCAACAATAACTCATCATACGAACACCAGGCCTCACTGTGTGTATTTATGTAAATGGATCAGTAAGATGATCAGTGGAATAAATGATGTCCATCAGTAAGAACGCGACTGAACTCTCACTGATGAATGATGCATGATTGGATGTGTGCAGAGAACTCTGAAGTTCTGAACATGATGATCTTCCACTGGCATTAATATTCAGTGATGAGACTCTCATTTCAACATAAAGTGATTCAAAGTGACAAAACAATTCAACTGGTGCTGCACTCCTCTTAAATGTATTAAATTTGTATTCCCCTCATGGAAAATTATTCTAGCAGATGGAGCACGTCTAATTACATTTTATGATTTATGTGATCGTTTGGGCGGCGTCCATGAACGCAACACAGGGAATACTGAATCAATAATTCTCGATCCGCAGCAGGAAATTAATAACGGCCTGGAATCTCTTGCTGTATCACATAATGACATCTTCAACCCTCGAGGTTAACGTGGTGCTTCGAGGCGTGGCTGGCTGTCCTCCATAAAGTGCCTCGTTTACTAATGAACTAAATATGCAAATTAAACAAACACATTCGGATTTCTGAAACAAAACAACTTTATTCCCAACTAAATTGTTAGATTACCATAAAGATTTGTTTTGGAGTTGCCATGCTCTTTTTACATTACATAATGACTCCTGTCTGATTCATTTGGTAAAGCAATTCTTCAGTATAACATGAATGGGTAAAAGAATCAACTCTATCGTAGCCATGAATGTCTGTTTATTTTAAAATGATGCCCAAAAACATATAGTAGCCAATTTTATGTTAACAGCTATAGTGAACCTCGGTTCTTATTGTGTCATGTGAAATGGATTATTGGTAATAATATTTCAAATTAAATATATATGAACTGCTGAGTGATAAATAACCGTTGACTCTGAAATGCTGTATGGAGACAATGATGTATCGCAGAAAGCGTTATATGAATAACGTTGAGTTGTGAATCTTTATACTTGAGAACTTCGTCTATTATCCTCAGCACCGCCAACCAAAACGGTGTAATGGAGTTAATTTCTCACATGACCAAAAGACATGTAGGTGATGGGATTCATGGAACCACATTCTCTCCAGCAATGTTGACTTACTTTGATTCGTTTGTTTTTAATATATGGTGTAATAAAATATCTTTTATATTTCTTTTCATATTATTTCTATATTCTTTTATATACCTTTTATATACCTTATATTCTTGTTTTACACATCAAACCCCAATCACCCTTTGAGATATCCAGTTGCATTTCTTTTGCATTGTGTGAATTATTCCCATTGCATTTTTGAAAGCATGTATAAAGTTTTGAAACGTTCTTAGCATCATTTTCAGTTATCTGAAATTTGTGATTTCACCTGGGTGTCATAAAAAATTCTCGGTTTAAAATATCGAAGCAGATCTTAATTTTCCGTATTGAATTTTCTTTTAACCTATTCAAATGAATTTAAGGTATTTGCCCCAGTCAAAGTACCTATTGCTGTTATACCTCTTTTCGCCCACCTGCTAAAAGTCTGGTCAGTGCTTCCTGGTCTGAAGGTGCTGGAGTATGATTTCCTCAACTCAACCGCCATGGCCTGTATGCACGCTTACCATGCAAGACTCCATTGCTGAAAAAAAAGCATGTTGAAGCTCGTTTAAGGTTTGCTGCACAACATTTAGACAAGCCTGTGAAATACTAGGAGAATATAGTCTCGTCAGATGAGACCAAAATTGAACTCTTTGGATGCCATAATACATATCATGTTTGGAGGTCAAATGGCACTGCACATCACCCCAAAAACACCATACCAATAGTGAAGTTTGGAGGTGGGAACATCATGGCGTGGGGCTGTTTTTCAGGATATGGTACTGGCAAACTTCAAATAATTGAATGAAGGATCAATGGAAAAATTGCTTCTATCAAAGCACAAGTTTACATTGACATTTTGGACAGTTTATTCAACCCTTTAATTATCCAAGGTGACAACGCATCGTGCCATAGGGCAAAAAAAAGTGAAAGCATTCCTTGGAGAAAGACACATTCAGTCGATGTCATGGCCCGCAAATAGTCCAGCTTTAAACCCAATTGAAAACCTATGGTGGAACTTGAAAAAAAATGTTTACAAGAAGGCTCAGACCTGCAAAGCTAATCTGGCAACTGCTATCAAAGAGAGTTGGCACCAAATTGATGAATAATACTGTTTGTCATTCATCAAGTCCATGTCTCAGAGACCGCAAGCCGTTATAAAAGCTAAACGTGGTGCAACTAAATACTAGTGATGTATTTTGAATGTTCTTTTGTTTATCTGTTTTTCATGATTCCATATTCTTTTCCTCAGAATTGAGTGATTCCATATGTTTTTCCCTGTGCTTGGTCAATAAAAATAACATTCACTGACTTGCACAATGTTTTCTCTTCATTTCATTAAGTGTTCCTGAAAGCCAACAAATTGCACTTTGGAATGACCTTATTATTGGTGCATGTGTTTGATCTGAGTTTGTTCTACTATCTGAGTGCTCATCCACGACTGGTGATACCATATTTTTTGCCAGGGGTTGTAGAATAATCGAGTTTAAGCTGGAGAGCGTTGCACACACGTCTGTCTACTTCGTCTGCATCCCGGAAGGTAAAATTCTTATTTTGCCACCAAAACCTACAGATGGAATCAAGCATGCAACCTGCATGTCTCTAACTAAGATTCTTCCTTCCTGTCTGTATTCACTATTCTTATTGGTTTCAAGCCTTCATTTATCAACAGATCAAGAAGTTTACTATGACGGGATTCTGGCGCCTCACTAACCGAAGGCCAGAAGGAAAACTCATCTCTTGTTCGCCCTGGAACATTTTCATAAAAGCTGCAAGCACTTTGAAGTCTGACAGGAGCTACATTAATCTCCACGCGTTCCAGTGCTTCTGATTCTGCAGCGCATTCTTTCGGATGGGAATAAATTTACACACAGGCGGAAAAGCTTTGAAGGAGCCATGCTGATAGACTGTGATGTTGAAAGGTGTGAGAGGAGGTGAGGACGGAATGTGAGAACTCACACCATGTTTGTTTGGGTGAGATTTAAAAAGTAGAATAGTTGGAAACATTCAGCACATTCGTTCTGAAGGATTTCTTGTCATTTCCTGTTGCTTCCTCTTTAATTTATTTGTATCCAGTTCTAAAAGATTCTTAAAGAAACTTTAATGTGTGGAATGTGTGGAATCATGATCCTCATTTAAAGATGAAGTATTTACCTAGACACTGGTCAGATCAGCACCGATGCTGGACAGGAGGAGGCCCTTAATGACATTTAACCCTTCAATTCTTCCCAAAGACACTGAGGGTTTAGACCGACTCCTTGAAATTTCTTCAAACCTTTTATATCATGTGTCTTTAGAGCTTTATTATCCTGCAGAAGAACCAAGGGTCTCATCGCAAATCTGAGAAACCGCATTCACATAAAATCTGATAACAAGAAAGCAAAGCTCCAGGAGCCTTGTTCCTGACAGCACCGGGGACAGATGGGAGAGCATGGGGACATTGTCTCCCCTGCGGCTGGATGACTGGGCGCTGCAGAAAGAAATGAAGCCTGACTCATATCTCATTATTGGATGGAGTTGCTAAATTTAGCTCGTTGTTCCTCTCACACAAAACAATCTGACAGAGTAGCAGTAACAGTTTATGTTTATGTCCAAAAGTGTGTGGACAGCTGATAATCATGTCATCCCGTTCCACTGAAACCATAATCATGACAAAGAACACACTTGCAATGCTTACAAGAAAAGTAAAGTCCTTCTGGAGAAAAAGAAATCCCTAACAGCCTGTAGAAGTCTCCTCTGTTTTTATTTTATTATTGTCAGGGAGAAACCAGGGCGATATTAATATCTCCATTCTGACATTCCCCTCTGTCGGGCCGCTCTGATATTTCTCTGTTTACTATTTTATACGCTACATTGCATGACACTATATTGATCTGTCTGTCAGCCTGAGAGGATGTCAGAAACTCAACTTTGAGTATAAAGAGGATGTGCAGCCAGGAGACGGAGAGAGGGATAATCAGAGAGTCGGAGTCGAACAGCAAAAAGTGAAAAAAAAACGACTGACAGCCCTGAGAGCTGAGTGGAAAGAGGACAAAGAGAGAAGAACGCCGTGCTCACAGCCGACCCCGGGCATGACGGCGGGCCGAACGGCGCGTGCGTCCTAGTCTGAATAGAGTGCCGTGGAAAGTTTACTTGGTCTGTCATCCTCAGTTCAGTTTCACATCCATCACTTCACTTCCGTCATCCAACCATCCATCACCTCCCTCCTATCTGAGTTGCTCGCTCAGTGGGAGCATGTGTTGGGAGATCAATACAGTGTGCTGCTCTGAAACAACACCAGCTCACAAATAAATAATATAAACAATAATATAAATACTCTAATATTTATTACTTTAATTTTGAAAATTATCAGGGCGGCACTGTGGTGCAGGGTGTAGCCCTGTCCATCCACAGCCTGAAGGTCCTCGCTTTAATTTCAAGGATAGTTTACATGTTCTTCCCATCTGTGTGGGTTTTTTCACTGACCTTTAAAGCTGCTTTTTTATGCTTGTTTGATTTTAGCATGCCTTTCTGCAGGGGGAGTGTCAAAGGTTTTAGAAAAGGGATTCTTGACCATGTGATTTAAAAATGATTGTGATTTCCCCCATGCCCATCCAGGAAAGAATGTTCTGGACACTTAGCAGATACACCCAGGAAAGGGTGCCAATTGAAACCACACAGAGATGGAAAAAACAAGATAACACCCCCCTGATTGGGATTCGAACCTGGAACCCCAGTGCTAAGAGGCGGACAGCTAAGCCGCTGTGCCGCCCTTATTATTATTGATATAATTTTTATTTTGTCAGAATGTACTGTCGATCATTTAGATCATTATATGAATTACTGAATCTTTAAATGTCAGCTGCAGTGTTGAAGGTCGATTGTTGTGACTTGATTTACATGCTGAAATATAAGCTGTCAGTGTGCATCAATACAAAATACACACGCAGGGTGACCTGTATCACACACATGCTCATCACACACACACACACACACACACGCACGCACACACAACACAACACAATGCACAGAGAGCCTGAGGTTATTCAGAATTGTGTGATTGACAGCTCGGTGGGTCGGGGGGTTGGGTAGAAGAGGAGTGTAAAAGGAAGATCTCTCGCCCCCCGGAGCGGCACGAAGCATCACCGAATGAACTGATAACGATGGAGAGAGACGTGAGACATATGGAGGAGGCAGATAAAAACTGAGCAGCGTGAAGAGGAGTGATGGCAGGCGCTGCTTCCTCCATGAAATACCGAAGAGGAAGAAACCTGGTGAGGAAGAGGCTCACTGCCGTGTCGTCGTTTAAAAAATATCCTCATTATTAATCCGCCATTATTAATATCCAGCTCCAGCCCACAAAACGTTGGATAAATAAACAAACTAGAACTAAGATTGTAAGTCATATCGGAGTCTGACCTCACAAAAGCTGTTTTGGTTCGTATGTACTCACAAACACACTCCAAAATCTACTCCGCTGATGTTATTTAAGCGCCTGTTTGTGTGATATGTGTGTTTGTGTGTGTCCCAATATGTTTGTCCATAGTGTATTTAAACTCAAACCACTGATCATGAGTGACGCCCCATCAAAGACTCAGTCCTGTAATTAGCTCTCGCAATTAAATCACCTGACGGGGCGTAACTTTTGTACTTTGTGCCTCTGAGTGTTGGAAGCAACAAAGCAAAGTGACTCTGAGCTGAGACAAGAAATCATTCCTCAGTGTCAGCAGTCTTTTCAAAAAGACAAATTTCAAACCCTAATTAGCTTGCAGCGTCTCATAAGCAGAGAGGAGCCACAGCGCTCACGTTTTTTTTCTTTTATAACTGCTTCTCACTTGGTCGCCTCCTCATCGGTTTCTGCTGCGTGAAGACGTTTCCCAGAACAGAACACGGCTCCTAATTAAGATCCTCATTAGGATTACAGAGTTTCTCCTCTCACTGTCACATCATCACTTTCAATTAACTTATGTTTTTTCTTTAGTTTTGCAAATGTAATGATCGAGTGGGTCACGTTCTTAAACCTCGTACACACCCCCTGCAACCCAAAATATACACACACCTGTCCGATCGCACACCTACATCACCGACATTGTGGACAGTCATGCTGGAATTACGAAGGCGCAACCCCAAACTGATGACACATTAAACGATGGTGGACAGTTAAAGGAACTCATCAGGGAGATTTTTTCCAATTTTTTCCATTCTTTTTTTCTATTTGCATTCACACCCCCAGTGAGAATGCTAAAGTGATGCAAGCCTGCTGATAGTTGCTATAGCAACATCTTAGTTTCCTTACTTCCGTTTTAGCTTCTTGTTTTGTTGCTGTGTTTAACACAGATTTATGGTACGTTCTTCCCAACAATATTTTACCAACCATGCATGGGTTCTATCATGGGCATGTCCTCTAACAGTTCTATAAACCAGTCATTTTCAACTACAGTTCCGCGGCACACCAAATAGATCGGCAGGAGTGCCGTAGGAAATTGTCTAGTATCAATTAATTGTTCAAAAAAAATTTAGCAACTACAATTTTTGTTGGGCTAGCAAGCTAAAGGTTGTGGGTTCAAATCCCAGGTTCATTAAAGTTGCCAATGTGGGTCCTTGAGCAAGACCCTCAACCCCCATTGCTCCAGGGATTCTATATGTAACCCTGTGTTCTGACCCTAACTACAAAAGTGGGGTACTTGTAAGTCGCTTTGGATAAAAGGGTCTGCCAAATCTGAATGTATTCTTTTAACTAGCATCTTTTTTCATCTTTGTCATAATCAACCATCACATACAGCATTTTAAAGTTGAACACTCTAAGAGCTATAATACTATTACTTCGTTACATAAAATGTAAATTATATGCTTGAAATATGGGTAAAATTTTAGCTTTCTGTGGTAAGCGTTTTGTGCATATATATGAATTATTCCCCTGAATTATGGTTAACTTATTTGTTCCAGGATTTTTACGAGGTACTCCCACCCACTTTTGTTAAATCCTATTTAGGTTTGGCTAAGGAGGACCCCAATAGAAACCACAACATTTCCACAACATTTCTATGTGAGCTGAGCGTTTCAGTATGACTGCTATAAAAACTAAAAACAGAAAGAGACTGAGAGCAACTGAGGAAGAGCATTGGTGTATGCCACTCTTCAATCCCTGCAGGATATCAGCTTTGTGTTCATCTAAACAGGCGCAGGTTTCACAGTGAGCAAATTAACAAATTATATAGTTGTTATAGGTGCTGCACTAATCTACAATGTGTCATTATGTAACTTTTTGGATGGTGTTGTGCTGCAGGATTATTTTTATGTAAAAAATGCGCTGTGGCTCAAAAAAAATTAGAAAACCCTGTTATAAACTATAAAATGGTTTCTGTTAAAAGTCAAGGAAGTCTTTGCTTTCAAAACCTTGCTTCTATCATTTTACATTTAAATAAAAAAATAATAATTTGAATTTAGCGGTCAGTGTAGTGGACATATAGTCATCTAAACATTATTTTAATATTTTGCTGTTAGAACTAAGCAACGGTATTTATATGCTTGAGTAAATAATCTACAGCTGTTCACTGCCATCTTGGGGAGTAACAAATATAGTATATCGGCTTATTTAGCCATATGCGTTACTATGGAGAACCTGATGACAACGTAAAAGTTGAAAAAAGTTGTTTGTGAATGAGTGTTGGCTTTGAAGCTTATATATTTCAAATGAGTGTATTATTATAGAGTGATTTTTGTGGCAATTAAAAATCTTAAATTAATATGGGGAATGAATATAGTGTGTGGTGTTTTTTTACGTGAATTTATCAGTATGTTTTCCAAAAACACGATAAGGACAAGAACACAATAGGTACTCGCCAAGACCCCAATCTTTAGAGATGTTGTGTTCAATCGCGATAGCGGACGAACAAATGAAAGTAGCAAAGCGAGAACCAAGAAGTTTTTCTAAATTTCAGCTTTGTAGGTTTTTGCACAACCACAAAAAAAAACTAATTTTAAAACTAAAACTTAATGAAGACCTGACAAACCATTGGGGAACAGCTGTTGAACTTCGACCCTCTTTCAGGAAGCTGAACCTGGATCATGTGGTTGGAAGATCACAGACCACTGGAGGTGCCATAGAATCCAAGGTCAGAGATAAATTTGGGTGCTAAGCTTATGTAAAGCTTATTTTAGATTAGATTCTGTATTTCAGTGACAACCTGTGATATAAGAACTGGCACTGTACCAGGAAGAAACCTTGTGGCTGTGAGGATTCCTTGGGTTAAATTTTTCTTCCCTTTTATGAATTGATATGGTTGGATAGTAAATCTGCTGACCTCTGCTGTTGAGTGTCTTTATGTGCATAGGTGAGAACTTATGCAGGTTCCTGTAACTTTTCAGAACCAACAAAAGCTTAATATGCAACCACTAATAAACGTCTCTTGTTTGCATCCCTCATGACTTGGACGTTATGTATAAGTATAAAGCCGTCTGTTTATGAGCCGCCGCAGCTGACAGCACAAAGAATGTTGTCCTTCAGGTCAGAGCTCCTGCTGAAGACTCAAGGCTGGCTCACTTAAGTGCTTTCATCCTGAAGGAAAGGATCGAGCACAGTAAGTGTTTTCTTGAATGCAGATGAAGCTATAAAAGTATTCAAAATGAGGACAATAAGGACACAGACTATTGTCTCCCTATTTTCTGCTCTACATGAACAAAGCACAGGACTGCATGATGGTCCTGTGGACTGCAGCCCCATTGGAAATCATGGGAAATATGGCTCAGTGCAGAAGAAGGCAAAGAAACAAGTGCTGCAGAATTAACGTTTGTTCCCTCGAGTGCACTAAAGAAAATTATAGGCTCTCATTGGATCCTGTATATAAGTGATATCTGATCACCTTTTATAGACACGTTCTCATTTTTTGTGAGCAGCAGGATCCATTAAGATGCCAGAAATGTCAAGAGCTCTTTTAATACTTCCTTGAAGCGACTTAATGCCCAAATAATAAAGACTCTGTTGCACCCCAGTGCAAAATTCCAGCCCAGTGTTAACCACCAACTCTGAGGTTTCTCTCACTGTTTAATTTGCTTCTTTCTGTCTCTAGATCTTTGTTTCTTTACTAGTCTCTTTTATAAATTCAGTCTCTCAGACCATAAGACAGGAGACAGAGCTGAAAGTACCAGAGATGAAGATTGGACATGATTAGGGAGGCAAAATGAAGGTGCCTTACAAGTGTACAGTGGATGGATGAGGAGTCGTGAGGCAGGAGGTGGAGAACAAGGTTTAAGGATGTGGTGAGTGAGGCCAAGCAAGTGGTTGGTTTTTCTGTCTCACTCGCCATTTCTCTCACTTCTCTTTATTGATTCTTCAGCGGATCGTCCTGCAAAACCTGAACTCACAAAGGTTCATTTATTAAATTCCCAAAGACTTACCCTTAATTTTTTTGAAAACCCTTGCTATAAGACCAGAATCTGTTAAATCTAAGCCTTCTGTTGTAAACTAAGCAACAAAACACTAAATGAACACCTATGACTTTAAAATGACTTGTCAGACAGGCACATATTTAAGTGTTTATTGTGTGTTCTAATACTTTTGACCATTTTGACCATATTGCAGGTTCCTGACCCCTAGAGCGAGAAGTACAAATAACTGCAAATTGCTCTGGGTGGCCAGGAGTCACAAAGTTCGCTGTTGTGCCCAAGCTGGTGTTAATAAATGAAGAAATCAATCTTCTGTGTGTGAAACCTGAAAGAATAAATAAGCACACCAAGTTCCCTATAAATCCAGAAACACATACGGTTCGGTGATGGTGAGACTCTACAACTCTACATCATTGGGAGGGGGGGTTGCTGTTCTCGTACTGTACATGGTTAAATTACTATAACAGCTAAAATAAATATGACCTTTGATCCTGTACAGAGTCTGAGCTCTTCGTACAGTTTGTTGCAGGGCCGCTTTGTTTACTCTCCTCCAACAGCTACCTGAGAGGTTTTGACTCCAACAAGACACAACTTGACCTGAAAAGGCTTTTTGAAGTTGTGGTTCTTTTCGAAGCTCCACTGACTTCAGGAGTTTTTGCCTGTTGCATAATGAACAACATTACAGCCCTTACCCCTCCTTCTCAGTTTCTGTCGCTGCACATAATGTAATCTGAGGCTGGTAGCGTATCTCAGAGAAGTTGCCATCATCAGTGATAAGTACTGAGTGGTGTCCTGCAGGCAGGAATCCTTAGCTTCATCCGTCTGAGGAGATCCTCAGCTAAGACAGAGTGACAGGAAGATAATAGAAGGAGACAAGAGAGTTCCTTGTTCCCTTGTTCCTTGTTCATACAACCTTGTAGTCATCACCGGATTATGAACGTAATACTGTCTTTATTTATACCAGAGATACTAAAGTATTAGGACGAATGGAGCTTTAATTACATCCTACTCAACCTGTGGTCATTTTTGCCCAATCATTCGGGATAGCATTTGCGAGGTCAGACACTAATGTTGGATGAGAGGACCTGACTCAAAGTCTTTGTTCTAGTACATCTCCTGCTCATTTACACTATTAGAAACTTGATATACACTAATGTGTGCCGAATCATTCTTTTCTGCAAACAAAGTTCCATCATTGCCTGGTGCTTCCTTCTCAGTATTAAGAAAATTTAATGTCCGTGATCATTATGGCGGCCAAATAGTGCTGTCTCACTTATTAGATCCTCAGATTCATACCAAGTCATTTAAGCTTGCAAAGTTTTAGCTTTGATAACAAAAAAACGTAAATAAAGCAGGCGTTCTAGATCCCTGTGATGCTGGATGTGTAATTATACTTACTGCAGGGGGTTTGGATGCTGGCAAGGAATTCTGACTCATCAGCATCAGAAACAAAACTCATCTATTTGTACAGATCAGCCCAAAGTCAATGATGCTTTTTCTTACACTCTCGCCTGCAGTCTTTAAAAGTGCTCATTTTGCAGCGGGAAAATTAGGGCGGAATCATTCCAGCGTGTTTGTGCAGTTCTCACGTTCAGTGTTTTTCACTAATTGAATTTTGACTACAGACATGATAATAAATGAACCTCCACCATTCAGAACAGCACAGCCGTGCGGTATTAAATTGAATCACCTCAGACCAGGCATACTTTGGAGGACTGAGATCTGACACAGAGATGTGAGTGGTCTCAAATAATCAAACACCTACACATCACTCTTTCAGTTGCTTGGTTGTTTCCCTCCACCGGACTTGCAGCCATAACAGCTTTTTACTCATATAAATGCATTTTAAAAGACTTTGGAGTGAGGTCAGGCACTGATGTTGGGTGAAAGGATCTTGCTTAGATTGCTGTTCTAAAAAATTCCAAAGGTGCTGGATAGGATTGAAGACAGGGTTGATTAAAAGTCACACCAAATTCATCCAACCTTGGATCTTGCATTGTGCACTGGGGAGCAGTCATGCTGCAACAACAACAACATTCGACCTTCCCCAATCTGTTCCCACAAAGCTGGAAGCATACAGTTGTGCAGAATACATGGCTGGGTGCTTGATCTTATACACTTTCAGCAATGAGACTGAATAAAACACTAATTCCATTATTAAGGAGTGAGTCCTTATAATAAACTAATGAACTACTGATGAGTGAACAGCAGTTCTTCTAGCTTTGGACCCAGTGGAGTGTGTGAATGAGGGTGAAAGTGTGTGAATGGGGTGCAGATTAGGACCCCGTGACCCCCTTTTCATGTAGTTTCATGATCTTGTAGAACTGTTTAAAAGGAAAGAGAAAGGAGTTTCTGTTGACGTTCTTCCCCTGGACAGCGAGTGGAGTTAATACAGCCTGCAATTGCGTGCCAACATCTCTCTCTTCATTTATCGCCATAGAAACCACTCCACACGTCCAGTCCCATCACTTTTTGCATAATTCCAGCAGTCGGCACGGTGAAAGGCCTCTTGTAAACCACAAAAAACAACATAATATTGCAGTCGCATTTCCATTGGCTGTCGATTCACAAAGCACATCACGTCTTTATCCCGTTTCAGCTTCTGCCTCCCGTGAGATGAACTGTAAATACTCATGTGCACTCGCTTCCTGTATCATCCACGGCAACATCCTGATATGTACTTGTGCATGTTGTAAATTAAAGTCGTGCGCTAGTGTAAACAGGGTCACTGACCCAATTTGATTTTTAATGCCGCGCTGCATGATCTACCTCCTTATCTGCACCGGAGGATCTGCTGTCCGAAAAATCTAATCAATTTGCTGAAAATTAGGCTGGATGGCGGTAATTACGCACATGATTAAACCGACGCGTGCGAGACAGAGGCAGCGTGTTATTGCAACGTCCTCTAACATCCATCCAGCTCTGAGACACGTTGTGACCAGAGGGTGGAGCCTAACGCTGCAGGACGATGTGGAACCACCACCACCAATAATTTTTTATCAAAGTCAATGGGAGAGGATTGGTCCAAAGTTCTTATAGTAAAATAACATAACAACATACATATATACATTAAAGGAGCATTTACATGCTGTTGCATTCATCTGGGTTTTTTATCCTTTCTACCAGTAGAATCACCTGTATGTGTCTTTTGGACGGAGAGGCTGACATGGTGCAGCTGTTTAGCTTCCTCACCTTATACCAAGAAGGTCCTGGGTTTGATTGCTGGGCAGGAAGAAGCTGGTTCTCGATGGGTGGAGTTTGTATATTCTCCATGTGTTCTCCCACTGTGCAAAAAAATTACTTAGTCAATTCTGAAATAACCTTTAGGTGCATGTGTGTCTACTCTGTTGGCCTGGCTACACTGTGGACAAAAGTATTACCCCCTTTTGGTTTCAAAGTATTTTGCTCCTGTTGGGTAAGTCATAACCACAGAACCCAGATAAATCCTTGCTTAGAGTGTAATCAGTAATTTAGTACTCGGTTTAGTGCACTTCTACACTTCTAATTGCCTCCATTGCACACCTGGATGTGGGACTGGTGTATATGACAGGTGGTTTGCTGGGAGAGCGATTAGAGTCTCGCCTGACGGATATGTTATGCCCTTAGGGGAACCAAGCCAAACACATGCGCGCGCGCACACACACACACACACACACACACACACACACACAGGGATCCATCTGCTGCCTCCGACCCTCATCTCTTTAGTTATGCTGATTAAGGGGGTAATGCTTTGTCCACTGAATGAGGCAGAGGGAATTAGACAGAACCAATGGGGAGGAATAATAAAAAGAGAGAAAAAGAAAAGGTCTGAACTTTGGGATTTAAAAATGACGGATAAAATAACTGAGAGATGGGTTTAACTGGGCTCTGTCCCAAATGGACAAGCAGTGTACTAAGGCTGTTAGTATAAGGTGATTGGACAAACAACTTCTCCCTGGTTTTTATGGTTAATTAGGGGTTCAATCACAATGCTTGAGACATTGTTATTGAATGGGACAAATCTGATTTTCAAAGTGACATAACTCGGTCAATTCAACTGCAAACACCGTGTCACACCCAGCGACGCCCATTTTTGGTCCCATTCATTTCTAATTTCTGTAGTTTAAGATTATAATGCTATTCCAATCATCTGTCCTATTGTGACCCTGGCTTGTAATATACTGTATATTCGAGGAGTTTTTTTTATCATAACCGTCGCATATGGTACATGGAACAAAGATAAAATTATATTTCATTAAGTTAGGACTTAGATAAAAGATTAAAAGAGTACAAATATAGATAATATAGATATACAACACTATATTTATAAGTATGATTATCTAAACCATCCTGACCAGGTGGTCACTATTGATGCGGACACCCTATTACCCAGCAATGTCCATTTTTCCCCTTCATTCTCTGTATTGCTGTAATATATGTTTACAGTGTCCTACGGCCAAGCGGCAATCACACTCCCATTTTCTTCAGAAAATGCACCTCTCTAGTTATGCTTAATGTAATACGGTTTATTGTACATATTAAGATTATTTTACAGGACATCGTTGGCTGTAGTAAAGAAACGTCAACTGGTGCTTCAGGGAGAGAATGAAGTGTGTGTGTGTGTGTGTGTGTGAGAGAGAGAGAGAGAGAGAGAGAGAGAGAGAGAGAGACTTGAAAGAGAAAGATAGTGTACTTCAACGTCACGCGGCGCGGCGCCTCACAAACGCACCACCTTCCACAGAGCAGTGCACTTGCTCTCCGCGCTTGAGACCCAATACGGAGTGGCGGGAAACAGGAGCACGCGCGAGTTACCTTAGCGAGCCAATCAGCGGCGGCCTGTGGCGAACTTCGGTATAAAAGCCGAGGTGACTGACGGCCGGAGAGCTGGAGGTGAGATGCTGCTACTCTGACAGAGAGGGCGCCATTCAGAGCCGGACAGAGCTTGATGCTGCTGCTGCTGCCGCCACATCGGACCCACTGACCGACCGTGCGACGGCTCACCGGGCACCGGCAGCATGGCGACTCTACTGCAGGCGGAGAAGGAGCTGTTTGAGAAGTTTTGGAAAGGAACGTTTAAAGCCGTGGCCACGCCCAGACCGGAGAGCGTCATCATCGCGAGCATCGCCGCGCGCCGACAAGTCAACAAGTAAGGCATCCGCACTCAACGCAATTGAATTTTTGCTTTATTAATCCCTATAATATGTCATATATTATATATTTTGTTATCGACGTGTCAATGCATCCCCTGTGTGATTGCTTAGTAATGCTAAAAGTTCTATGACAGAACAGGCAGACTTCCCCAAACTGTTTCAAGCATAAGTGGCACACTGCAAAATATCTAAATCTTTAAAAAAGGGTAACATCTTGTTGTTGACAAATAGAGTCTACATATGATAAGTAATGTGGGTTTTGGAAACTTTTTCTTATTTTAAGAACTCTTAATAAGATAAATTTACTCACTATATTGGCAGAATATTTTTACTTGCTTCATGTACATTTTCTCTTGATTTTTGTTTAGTTTTCTGATTTTTGGACATAGATGTTTTGCAGTGCATGTCGTGAAACAGTAACGTAGGTCTTAATCAAACTGAGAAGTTAAATAGGAGGTTGTTACGTTTTTGACCTTAGTAACAATCCAGTATTTAGGGCCGCACGGTGGCGTAGTGGGTAGCACGACCGCCTCTCAGCGCTGGGGGTTCCCGGTTCGAATCCCTATCTGGG
>JAOUQT010000025.1:956740-967852 GCA_025769995.1 Xyliphius kryptos
CACACACACACACACACACACACACACACACACACACACACACACACACACACACACACACACACACACACAAACAGCAAGCTCAGACTGGTCTTCAGCATGGTAATCACTGAGGAACTGAGGTCTGTTATTAAACAGTGTAATTGTAAGGTTCTGTGTAAATTCTTTCCTCTTCTTCATCTTTTCTTGACTCTTCAGATTCTATTTGTGTCTTTCACTCACTTACTCAGAGATAAATAGATGGTACCTTTACAGTATTAACTGTTTTCATGTGTATTGTAAATGAATTGAACACACCCGCTGGTACAAGAGTGTTACTGCATGTGATGTTATCAGTGTGGATTAAAAGACATTTTAATGACCGATCATTTACCATCTCTGTATTAGTTAGTGAGAGAAAACGTCGTGAGGATGAACACGGACGAGTACGATTGCTGGTTGTGGAGAAAACTGAACCACCGTCGCTGCTTCAGGGATCCGAAATGAGGTTATCCTCACTATTCAGGGCTCATCATCAACTCTGATGTCATAGCACTCGTTTATTTTTCCTGAATGACTTTTTTTGTTCTGGAGACTAATTAATTACATCTTCACAGATATTATTGTTCAGTTGTCATGGGATTTAGTGAAGATGACAAAAAACACCTTCTGTATGAAGGTTTTGGGTTTAAACTCTTTAAATTCATTTTTATTGATGATGTGGGGTGTCCACATAGTTTTGGCTTTGGGTGTAAATCAATCTGTGTTTACATCTGACTGTTCAGATTAAAGAGTCAGCTGAATGTAAGAGACCTGAGATAAAACCCTGGGTCTGAAGACAGGGGGATTCACACAGAGGCCCTGGGGCTGCAGGGGGAAGAGTACATGGAAAATTTCTGGAATGCCTTTCTATAAATCTTGAGCCATTTACCAAAAACCCTGACTGATTACAGGGGGTAATCTGTCTGCTGGAGAGATTCTAACTGCTCTAATTATTTACTGTTATTGTTGTAATTAACAATTGTAGTAATAAAATTTAAGCTGTTTAACTTCATGTTAATGTTAATTATTTAGATTATACAGTGTAGTCTGTCAGCAGCTTTGCTAAAAAGAAACTGATTAATGAGTGATTATTGAGTCATTGATTAATTAATGATAATTGAGTGATTAACGAGTCTGAAACAAGAACATCGGTAATGTGTTTTATACCAATCGAACACAGTAGTTTAAAGTAGATTTTTTAATTTATCCTGGAAGTCTCTTTAGATTAAAATCTCTTTTTAAGGGAGTCCTCGTCAAGCACAAGTTTCCTGTTCCAGAAATCAAAACATTACCTTTAGAGAAGATGAAAAAAACATTTTATTATTTAAATACGCTTAACAATGTGGCGGGACTGGGCGGAGCCTGTAACAGAGACGGAAAGCAGTAAATGAAGCAACCAATCCGTCAGCGGTGGGAGGAGTTAAAAGACACCTGAAACAGCGTGCGAGACACGTGACTACTGCGTCTGAGTGAGAGATATTCTTAAAGTCTGAACAAATAACTAATTGTTTACAGCTTTAGTTAAAAAGTCTGTTTTTCGTGTTTTTTGGTTTCACTGAATGTGCTTTGTGTTTAATTTAATTTACTATACAGAGCATACAATTACTGAATTACAACACTTTTTACTTAACTTCTGCACCATAATGCCCCTTTAAACATCAACGTTAGGGACTGTGTACCTTTGTTTGCAGTGTGTGTGCATGTTTGTTTAGCGTGTCCTTCAGTTTCTCTCCTGCTTTAAAAAAAGAAAAAATTCCACCGTCCTGTGGAAAATCCAATATTTACTTTACTTTTACTGGCAGTATAGACTGTAGAAAGTGTGTGTGTGTGTGTGTGTGTGTGTGTGTGTGTGTGTGTGTGTGTGTGTGATGCCTAAATGAACCTTTTGACCGCACAGCTTTATTTGTAAATCTTGAGGTCATTCATTTGAGTTACAGACTGTTTGTCAGTCAGAATGCTTTGTTACATCACAGACAGGATTTAAACATTTAAATCATTTGAATGCATTATGCTTCTCTGAAATTTATCTGAAATGAGGAGTCCTCTCTTCTTGCCTCTGTTGCTTCAGCTTGCTCTTTGGGGGTTCAGGCTCCTAACTCTGTAAAGCTGCTCTTTGACAATGCACTGTTATTAAAATAAGCACTGTATAAATGAATTACTTAAATTACTTTTTCCTCTTAATACTGCTCCCCAGTTTCGTTAAAATATTTTTATTATTTACTCTTTAGACTACCCACTTGTGTTATAATTTCCATAGTCATTATGTGTATTTCTTTTGTATGTCCTGTGTGCCAAATCATGATTTGGTATGTTAATAATTAATTTATTGTTGATTGAACCAGGTGTGAAAACTTAACCATGATTCGTGTAGGGAGGCACGGTGGTTAGCATATTCACCTCTTAGTGCTGGAGATTCCTGATTCAATTCCCGATTTGGTTGAAGTTTCCATGTTCTCTCCGTGTCCGCGTGGGTTTTCTCCGGGTTCTTCCACGGTCCAAAAATATGGATGCCAGGGAAATTGAATTCTCTAAATTGCCCTTTAGTAGGTGGGTAGTGTAGGTAGTGCGAGTGAGTGTGTGGACAGCGATGAATTGGCGCCCTGTCCCGGGTGTATCTGCCCAGGGCCTGAGATGTTCTTCCCTGGTTGGGCATGGGGACCCCCACCGCAACACGAGTAGAGGAATAAGCGGAAGATAGTGGATGGATGGATGATTCGTGTAAATATGAGAATGCTTGTGAACTTTATTCCATACACAGCTAGCAAACTTATTCTAGCCCAGACCTGGCCCATATCCCCCAAGTTCATTTGGTCCACTTCCAACATGGAATGATGGCACTTGGGTGGACCACTCTCGTTTGCAAGGTGCCATACTGCCATACTATATGTATTTCATACCAGATGTGGACCAGGTCTGTCTTGGAACATGTGGGCCAAATGCATGTTTCAGTATGTGGGCCACCTTTGGTTCTCATGGAGTTTGCCAATGCCGTCAGTGGGCCAGCAGTTCCACAGCTCAGCCAGATGTAGTCCTCATCCATATGGTATCTGGGGAAACTTTACCCCTCCCCCAACAACCCCACCAAGCTTTACTTGTACTTGGTCATCACAAATGATTTAGCAATGTGCAGAATTAAAAGGCCAGTTCTCTTCTCTGAAGCCTGACCAGTCCACAGTGACCCACTGAGTGATCCCGACCTGACTCACAGCCCTTCCTCCCAGTACACATAAGGAACAAAGATTGAGTAAAGAGCTGTCATCATCCGAATTTATTCAAACAATAAACTGCTCTCTGATCGGACTGAACTGCAGAAGTGGGTGTGGTTTTAATCAGAAGAGGAATTAAATCTGTCTCTTGATTGTAAAACATTTTTTTTACCTCTGTGAATGTTATGGAAGATGAGGACTTTGCAGTCTCTTGTTATCTGAACCAGTTTTCGCCCAAAATACAATGTTGTAACTTTTGAAGGTGCGTCATTCTCATTACCGTTGTTACAGAATCAGGACAGAGAGGTTTGTGGAAAAGCTGCAGGACGAAATGCGACATACAGCAACATCCGGTGGAACACGTTTAGAACTGGTTTTATTTACAGTAAAGCAAATCTCCTCAGGCGCAGAACCTCAGACAAAAACCTTCAGTTGGACAAACGTTCTGTTTTATGCAGAATTGAACTCATTTATTAAAGTTATAATTTCTTTTGGATAAGAATTTAAGTGAAAGTTGTCGATCTTTAGCTTATTGATCAAGAAACACACACAAACTTTTACTGGAACTTAACAAACCCTTAACATTCTGACTCATGTGTTCAGTAACCATTAGGACGTGTGGGTTTAACCTTTACCCAATAAAACAATTATACAGATTATCATTAATAATCAATAAGTTAAATAATTCTTAATGTGTCCTGTCGTGTCTGAGCTCTTACATGTAACGTTTGTAGTTTGTTCATTAGATTCTGTATGAAGATTTATAATAATGATGAAGTAGAACATATTGAATCAGTTTGATTATTTTGGTATTGATTATATCTCCTGATGTATCAGTGTGTTGATCCATTTATAAAAATTGATTAAAGTGAGAAACAAAACGCAGCATTTTTATTCAGTTTCGTGGTTTTAACTGAAAGTCAAACTCAGTCCCTCAGATCAGATGAACTTTTCCTGCATAGATGCAAATGTGTGTGTGACCGATTTTCAACACAGTGTGTGGAGAACATTGCCACATGGACAGGAAGTGAAACCATGGCGACCGACGCCCATCTGTGTCGTAAATGACGTCTCTCCCTCCTCCTCGTCTCGCTCGCTCACTCTCACAATGTTCCTTGTTTGTCTCTCTATCCTGCAGTCTGAGTAAGAAACAGAACCCACACATGCATACACTTACTTTATTAGTATTATGTTTACTATTGTTATTGTTTTTAATCGTGTTCATTGTAATTAGGGGTTTGAGCATGAAGTGCTTTAAACCTATTGCTAAAATGTTTATTCTTCTTCTTATTGTTATTATGATTTTTATTTTTTGGACTGAAATGCATCGTTCAGCCAAGACAGTAAGTCCTACAGACACCAAACTTGAAGGGTAGGTTCAACTGGTGTGCATCTTCTTTGATAACAATAATCACACCGATTTAACTATAATTGTGCAACAAAAAGCATTTAGGTGTCTAACTTTTACCCAAAAATGTTCTCAGACTACACACATTTATCCCAGACCCCAAACAAATAACTTTGCAATATGCACCCTTATGCTAAAGCCATATTAATTTTTGAAAATTACAATAATTCGAAAAACCTACCACATGTGTTTGGTATCAAGAAATTAAGCAAAGCGTTCTCTTCAATAGTTTAAAAAAAAAAGTTGGACTTTCCCGTTTCGTCAGGCTGCTATATGCCAATTAATCCATACCTCATAATTTTAATTTAATTCATAGTCTCCATGAAAACGGCTTAGCCAAAACATTCTGAAAGATCCAAACATTTTATTTAAAGCAGATGTCAACAAACACACCAAAAAAAGCTAGACTTTTCCATTTAGTCAGGCCACTACATGCCAGAATACATGTCAGAATTCTAATTAAGTCGTAATTTATTAAAATTTAAAACTTAAAAATGCTTTACTTCAGAGTCCACAGTTTACTTGTTCTTGTTGTCCAGACCAACAGCTGGCAGCTTGAACCCCGGGACCGCCGCTTGCAGCTATATTTATGCGGTTGTTTTTTTAGTACCCCATGAAGGCAAAGTTAAATAAATCTTTTTACTGTAGTACATTTCTACCCACTTGTACCTTTACCCTCGCTCTGTGATATAACTATAAATCTTTTCACCCAAACCACACAATGTTTTCCAGTTTTGCAGTTATCTTGACAAAATCTTTGACAACCCGCTTCTATTCCGTTTTTGGACCATGTGCCCAAATCCTGCACTTTGTTTTCAAACTGAGATGCAGTTCATATTTTCATAACCCTGCCGTTTATTTCCCAAAATTAAACTCTGTACCCGACAATGTATCATGCACCCATCTCCAAACTTGCACCCAGTATCCCCTCTCCCTATCCCTCACCCTACCACCGAAACCTGAACATTCTGCTCTCAATCTCCACCTACTGATGGCTGTTTTTCCTCAAGGCCCCCAGGTTTGTTTAAATCCTCTTTAAATCCCCATGATTCATTCACTGGGTGATTCAGGTCACAGAGTAAAGGACAGAACCTGCAGAATGGAAAAACAGCAGAATCTTCGCAGACAACTAAATATTCATGTTCTCTCACTGCACGCTGCTTTTCCACTTTACTTAATGATTTCATCTCTGTCGCTCTCACCCCCCCCCCCCAATCGAAAGTTTGACTACAAAAATCGCAGGTGTTAAGAGAGAATCATGAATTCATCAGTATTCATCTCAATGTTTCCTCCTATCTCTGAAATGAAGCAGCAGCTGACTTCCTGTTGGCAGAATGTCCCTATCTATCTGAGCAGCTCAGAAAGCTGAGACGTGGCGCTCCGGGGTGACGACTGCTCTATATTATCAGCTCTATATTATCACCATCTAATTTCAGCCTGGACTCCGACAGTCAGCATTTCAGCAGAAAGTCCCTCAGTTGCATCATTTCCTGACAGGGATGTTGTTCTTATATTTGTTTAGAAAATGCTCTATGGTAAAGTTGTTTTTTGTTTCTTTTTCTGCTTTTGGTTCTTAAGACATTAGAGTTTGATTCAAAGTCAGACAAAACTATATATTAAGTTTGCGGTCTAAAGGCAGGTGTCTGTATATTTGTGGCTCTGAATATTATGCTAAGAACGTACATTGAATCTGAGAAACCACACGAGTCTGAACACCGATGCTGCTACGGAAGCACAAACCTCAGTTCCTCCCACAAGAACATCACGTAAAAAAACACGATACAGCGGAACCGAAGTGCAGGAGTCGTGGTTTCACCCAAAGTTTCATCTATGTAAATGCAAAAGCCCTCGCTGACTCATCACTAAAATTTGGCATCGTGATTCCCTACCATGTCCTTCGTTCTCACTTTTTTTTCTCCAAATTTGATGGTTTGGTTGATATTGCATTGGAAGTCAAGAACCTCTAGTGTCTTCCTGAGTACCTACAAAGTTGAAACTTGGGGCCTTGATTCCTTACCATGTCCTTGGAAAACGTAACAGGTTCTCGCTTTTCTCTGTTTGATTGTTCGTTCCCCATCACCATCGAACGCAACACCTTAGATGGATTGTCTTGGTGAGCACCTACAAAGCTGAACCTTGGCTCCATCGTTCCTTATCGTGTCCTTGGAAAACCTACTGATAAATTCCCGTGAGAAAGCAGGCGCATAGACACCATAGTCACAACTCACACTATATTTATTTCACATATTCATTTCAGATGTGGCTTAGGGTTAGGGTTAGGTCACTCTATAATAATATGTTCATTTGAAATATATAAACTCCAATGCATGTTGTTATCAAGTTCTCCACCGTAGCATAGCATTGGGTTTTCCGCTAGTTTATTATAATCCTCAATCTCAATTTTATTCAGGATGGAAAGCAGTTTGGATGCTCAAACCTGTCCAACTGCAATCCTGGAGGAGGAGCGCAGGACCTTCCCTATTAGACCTAAAGCATTATTGCGGTTTTATTTTGTGCTTTTCTGCCATTAAGCTCCTGAAAAACAGGAATGTTGGGTGCTTTAGTGAGCATTATGACATCACACTGACCTTTACTCTGGTCACATGACTTTAAATAAAGAAGATAAAATGTCACACTGTGTAAGAACAGACACTGATCTCAGATTAGATTGAAGCTCTTTAAACACCAAGATGAAAGACGGCGGTAAATAACAGGCGGTCAGTACATCAGTGCTCAATCTCAACAACAGACTGCACTCCGTCTGAACTGGATCCATTACACCGTCTGTTTAAAGGGTAGAACTAGGTGAAGTGCTTCTGCGCCACCTTAAAGTATGAACCAGGAAACTATTAAATAATCAGATTCAGTCATGAGTTTCATTGTAGTTATAGCGTTGCTATAGCTTCTTCACCAGTCAGAACTGTAAAATCATTTTTTATGCTTATGTTTTTATACATTTTGTGTTGACGGATCCATTTTTTGTTTTGTATTTGGGGGGATTTTTTTAAAATCCACAGTAATTAAAGAACTTCTGTTACTAAGCTACCTGTAACTTACCTCCACTCGTCACAACTTACTTTTAACCACATCAAACTGTATTTAAACACTTTAGGGTCAGTGTTAGTCCTCTGGTTCACACTATACCAGGAACCTGAACAGAGCTCTGGACTTTGACCTCTGGAACAATATGCACCAAAATTGGCTTATTTTTTATTTATGTGACCCCTGCACATCTACTGTGATTATGTTACTGTGACCTTCGTGTTAAAGCTGATTTAATTAGTAGACATAAAAAAAAAAAAATTCCGAAGAGGAATAGGTGAGTTCAAACTGGTATAGTGGTAGTGAGTGAAATTTTGCTCAGAAGCTAGAAATGAGGGTTTCCACCAATTAGAGAGTGGGAAGATAAAACAACGTTAAGCATGGCGGCTTTTGAGAAGCTATCTAATAAGCAATTAGAAAATGTGGGGCAAATATTTTGCCTTGTTGAGGAAAAGGAATTAATACCAGTGAAGACGCACGTTTTTTTGGAGCTTTGATTTAGTGAATATATGGACAAACTTAATGGGGACACAACATAATGTAAAATGATAAACATAAATGTTTTTTTATTATACTACATATGTAACTAAAGATGATTGTATAGAATAATTTTATAATTGCTTAAATATTCATGTATAGGTGCACTTAGTTTTTATAGGTATATACACACATACACTTTTGGCATAGTGGCTCTCAGCGCTGGGGATGCAGGTACAAATCCCGATCTGAGGTTCCATGTTCTCCCTGTGGCCACATGGGTTTTCTCCAGGTTCTCAGGTTTCCGCTCAGTCCAAAAGCATGGATTCAGGGTAAACTGACTGCTCTACATTGCCGTTTTCCTGGTATGTCCAAATCAACATAGTGTGTAAATGGTTTGGTCTAGTCTTAGTCCTTGGTGGTCCTTTGGTTTATCTTTAATGTTTGGGTGCATGTCGTAAAGTTTATTTGCCTCTGTTGTATTCAGGTTGCCACTTTCTTTTAATGCAAGAGTGGTTTCACATCTTGAATTTCTCCCCCTCCCTCAAGTTCCCTTTAACAGTAAAGTTCTTTCCATTAATAATAAAAATAAAAAAAAAACCTCCACACAGGATGCGATGCGAGTTTTGTTTAATGAGGGTTATAATTTTACAAGGAGGGCCATAGACAGTTTAGGATACAGGACTGATAAATGATGCAGAAATAAATAGCTTTTTATAGTTTTTTTTTTAAAACATGCTTCCACTTATGAACAAATACTGAAGCTGAATCACTTGGATTCATTTGATTCAATCAATTCACTGATTCATTTGCTACATTTGAAGCTTAAACGTCCACTTTTCCAGAGGACTGGAATCATTTTGGTCTGTTGGTGCTATACATGGAACCATTGGAACCAACGTGTTGGTTCATCTAGACACTGATCAGCTGTGGAAAGAGTTCGTTAGCGAACATGTCGTCCCAGGAGCCGTCGGCACACAGGGGGGACGACATGTCGCTAAACGGAGATGGGGAGTTCTCGTATCCAGAGTCGCTGTATGAATCGTTGAGCAGGGATGCTGTCTGGTCATAACCACCCAATGAAGGAGACTCTGACAGGAAGTCGTCAGCTTCCATCGGCCGTGTCTCTGTCGCGGGGGCAGCCTCGTCATCAGGCTCGTCCTTCACGGATATCGTCTCCACCTCCACCTCGATCTGCTCTTCCTCCGGAGACGAGCAGGTGAAGGTCATGACTGCATCAGGATCTGCCTTCACTGTGTGGGCGGTGCCCTCCTTGTCCTCCTCCACCGGTTTGGTGTAAATGTGGTCGAACTGAATCAGTTCATTAAGGGCCTCCAGCTTAACTGGTGCCGCCCCCACAGCTCCAGGTGGGGGGGCAGGTAGCGAACCTGAGGCTGATCCCACCAGCACAAGCTGCTCGGGGGGGCTTGGCTCACCGTCTTTGAGGAACAGCTCCGGATCGATGATGTCCAGGATGCCAAGAAGGAGATCAGACTGCAAAGGGATATCAAAGATGAGATTACAAAACACACAAAAGCGGAAGCCGGAAGCTTCCGGAACAAAGCAGTTTTGTTAAGCGTTTGCATCGTTAACCTCATTACATGAAATCAAGCCAAGCCTTTGTGGATGAAACCGGTTCTGGCTTTTAAACACAAATTCCTGAACTCCATGGCATTTCCAGTTCTGCCACTCAGACATGTTTCACATCCCAGAAAGTACTGGATCACGGGGTATTTCTTGAAGAACTGCATTCCAGCAGAACTTATATGCCAACCGACTGGATTAAACTGGATCAGAACCAGAAAAACCAGAAATGCTCAGGTAACCCGGTGCAACTGTGTGACCTTACATTTAAGAAGCCTAGTACACATCTGAAGGTCCATCCACATGGTACCATCAAAACCACACAATATGAGACGCTCACCTCAGACTCTGCAGAGTCAGAAGAGTCAGAATCCAGGGCGAGATGTTCGGCTTTGATGACTGCTGGGCCTGCACCTGCTGCGGAGGCACACGTAGCCTGAGTGCTGCGGACTCAGTAGACCCGTTCAACAAAACCAAATCGCTCACGCTGGACTCCACCACCTAAATCAGCATAGAGCAACATCAGCACAGACTCATTAAGATTACCCATCATCCCAACGCCCATCTCCTTACTCGTGCTTTCCTGGTAAGTGTGTCCAACCCCAGTCTCTGTCTCAGTTCATCATTCTCGCTCATCAGATCACTAGTCCTTTCCCTCAGCATCTGATTCTCCAGGTGGAGTTTCTGATTCTGTGGAAAACAATTGTTTGGTCAGATCACATAACGTCAGTCTTGAAGTTGAAGAATGGTTGAATCTGATTTCAACCATTACACACCTCCAGCTCCAGTTCCAGAACCTGCTGCTCCAACTCCCCCATTTTGGCCTTTTTTCTGTCTCGTGCTGTCTGTGCTGCAACTCTGTTCTTAAGTTTCCTGTAGACAGAGGGAGACAAAGATTTATTTTTTCTAAGTGTTAGAAAATTCACCCAAAAAAATGAAAATGTAAAGCTCCAGACTGCAGAGGATGCAAATGGTGGTGGCGGGTGGGGGGGGGAGTGAATCACTTCACTGCCACGCAGGCAGAACTGAATATGCATACAAGGGTGTGGCCTGGCTTCAGGTTGCCAAACCCAGGTCCAAGTCCATTTTATCTGGTTTTAAATACTTTTCTAAACTACAGGCAAAAAAGAAGTGAATCTTAACAATTTGGCAACCCCATTACCTGTAAACAGATCAGTTGTGGTGTGATTAAAGTCCTAAGTTCAAACTCCAGACCTAAAGTTGCTGAAGCAGCTGTTTTAAAATTTTACCCTAAAAATTTGTTGTGAAAAAGTTTTACTTTTCTAGAGCCATTAGACGTCTTAACTGTTCCCATTTCCCATTCTGTGCGTTTCATGCCAACTTCTCACACCATACACCAAATTTCACACTGTA
>JAOUQT010000025.1:967952-979140 GCA_025769995.1 Xyliphius kryptos
ATTGTTATTATTATTGTTATTGTTATTATTATTATTATTAAAAATCCGGAATGTGTGATTAGTAATAAAACAGCAGTGTTCAACATTTAAGGTGGCCACATGTCTGAGAACCTTCTCGTCAGGGTAAAAACAGAAGTTTCTAGTCTTCACCTTTAATCCACAGTTGGTAAAGAGATGTCTGCGCATTGACGGATGAAACTTGCATGCAACAAATAAGACAGCACAAATATTCGCGTATAAAATAAAGCAACAAGTAGCTATTAGAAACCAGGCGCGCACGTGCATAGCGGAACTGCTTGGAGCCACCTTAAGAAAAAAATGAACGAGGCGGGTGAGGATGATTTGGTGGGCGGGGACAACTGGTTTCAGGGGTGGTGGGGGGGAATATATGACAAGATCACGTGGTTGGAGATCAAAAGAAAGAGTGAGGAAGGGAGAAAAAAAAGAGGGGAAGAAGGAGAGAAGGGAAGAGAAGTGTAGAAGTGGAGAAGTGTAGTATCCTGCGTTGCAGTACGATGTAAACCATGTGCCGTTCGCGCAGCTCCGAAAGCGGGAATTAAAAGGGAAAATAAAGAAGAAAAGTCTTTATTTCAGCGTGGACCGTGAAATTCCTTCACTTCTTTACACTTCTAAAGAAAGAAACAAGCAAAAAAAAGGAAATGATGTCCCTCTTTGCACCGATCCAGCCGGCGAGATGAGGATGATGATGATTATCATGATGATGATGATGAAGATGGTGATCATGTTCATGGTGGTGATGATGATGATGATGATAATGGTGGTGGTGTTTGTTTCGCCAAAAAGAAGAGGAAAGGATTCGGCGTTTGCCGTCCTGGAGCTTTTTCTTTGCTTCTTTCTCACCGTATCGGCCAAGGACACGGCTTTCGTGGAGGTGGTGCTGTTCGAGTCAAGCCCAAGCGGAGATTACACCACGTACACCACCGGGCTTCAGGGCCGCTTCTCCCGGGCCGGAGCCACCATCAGCGCCGAGGGAGAGATCGTGCAAGTGGGTAGAGCCGTATCCGTTCACAGCGTGCCACATTGACCGCGGGATTTGTGCTTGTTTTAAACGCACCTGTTTTGTTTTATAGGCTTCATGCTTGTGTTTTTCATTTACGCTTCTTTTTAGAGTTCTCGCCCCCCCCGGGTCACTTTATAACTCTCTGCTAGAAAGATCTTACATTTCTTTGGGGTTCCTATTCTCAATTCATCAGATCTAACATACTTATTGACTTCCATTAGACTTCCAATAATTTCCATTAGACTTCCAATAATTTCCATTAGAGCCTCGTGCTCATTTAGAAGAGTGTGTTTGAGTTGGTAGTCAATTGTGGAGGTGCTTCCTTTACTTCTAGCTCTTTACACTCGTCCATGTTCCTGCAACATGATCTCAGACTGTTTTTGCTTCTTAAACCCACTTGTTTTGCCCCATGTATTTTAGAATATACCCCCACCCCCCATTCATTCGACTATTATGTATTTAAAGTTCAGCATGTTGATTTGAGTTACTCTTCTGCAGAGGTAGCGCAGCTTCTCCTCATAATTCATCAGATCAGCCTCTAAATCCATATCTAACATACTTAATTACTTCCATTAGACTTCTAATAATTTCCATTAGAGCCTCGTGTTCATTTAGAAGAGTGTGTTTGAGTTGGTAGTCAATTGTGGATGTGCTTCCTGTTACTTCTAGCTCTTTACACTCTTCCATGTTCCTGCAACATGATCTCAGACTGTTTTTGCTTCTCAAACCCTGCTTGTTTTGCCCCATGTTTGCCCCCCCATTCATTCGACTATTAAGTTCAACGTGTTGATTTGAGTTACTCTTCTGTATAGTTGCCCATCTAGTCTTGATCACTTTATAATTTTTTTTTGGTTTTTCCTCGGATCAGACTTTTACATTCATATCTAACATTCTAAATGACTTCCATTAGACCTCCAGTAATTTCCATTAGAGTTCATTTAGAGAAGGTGTGTTTTGAGTTAGTAGTGACCTTGTGTACTTCCAGCTCCTTTACACACTTCCATGTTTCTGCAACATGATCACAGACTGTTTTGCTTCGTAAACCCACCCCACTGGTTTTGCCCTGAGGTTTACGAAATGTGACCCCCCCCCATTCTTTATATCATTATGTAATTTAAGTTTGGCGTGTTGATTTGAGTTACTGTTCTGTAGAGGCGCCCAGCTTCCCCTGATTACTTACTAAAATTTTTTTGTTTACGATTCCCTGTGGTTTCTGGTTTATTGAAACATCTATTATTCAGATCTGACTTCAAATCCATATCATACGTCATATGAAATGAACTTCATTGGAGTCTCAGGGTTTGAGTTTGTAGTCACTCGGTGGATTTGAATATCATGAAACTTTCTTACTTCCGGCTCGTTTCTACATGTTTCTGTAACGTGATCCCAGGATGTTGTGCTTCTTAAGCATCGCTTGTTTATCTATATAGTCTTCTTTCTATCTTTTTGTTTCTATCTTTTTGTTTCTATCTATTTTTATGTCTTTAATAACTCCTAAGTGGCACAAAGTTACTCCCAGTCATGTTCTAATGGTTTTTTCTCGCATTTCTTTGTGCTTTCTGGTTTATTTAAACCTCCATCGATCACCTCAGGTTTGTGTTAATAACATTATAGAGGCTTGTAAATAAAATATGAATGAAAAACATTCCGTAGAGACTTATTTGTGGATTTGCTTCCGTATTTCCACGCACTTCCACAACTTGATGGATTAGAGACATTTCTTTCTTCCCAATTGCTTTTAAAACAGGTTATTCTGTCTCGGGTTTCTACAAAGTTTCTAAATTCCGTCCAATTTTTTGTTGACTTCGTTCTGATCCCTCCGCCGTGTTTCATTCAGACGCCTCAAAGCGTCCTTTAATTCTATAATTCACGGCTATAAGATACAATTTCATGGTCCTTCAAGTAGATGATTATTAATATTGATTATTATTATGGGTGTATATATAGAAATTCTATACTCTAGGATACAACATGGTTACTCTCCAACCCCCCCCCCTCCTGGTATGATAGAAATTAATTTGTTTGAAGTTTACAGATTTCTAGTAGGTTGTGTTTGCAAAATGCATCTGGTTCCCAAGAGTACGTTAATTATAAGTTTGTGTAGAAACGTTTCAAGTAGCAAATTTTCCTCTATCTACTTGACTGTTCATTTGACTTTCATTAGACTTGCGTGCAATATTTCAGTATTCTGTAGCTACAGAAATGTAGCTCTACACATAATCTTCACAGTTTACTGAAATAAGTATTAAATTAATTCAATCTGGCATTTTTTTACTGTTGGAAATTGGCCAAAGCTAGATATTTTATAATGTTTAGTCAAATTATTTGATGGAAATATATCATGTCCGCAATCCCGTGTGGATGTGATTTTTTTAAAAGCTCTTATTTTGTAATTTTTCAAGATTATTTGAACTTTAACTTTATTTGAATAATGAACTTGTTGTGAACTGTATGGTTTTTCTTAAAACTGATGCATTATTACATTTATTTATGTAAAATGTCCCAAAATTGTCACCCAGCTGACAATTTCTCTCTCTCTCGGTTAATTTAAAGCCGAAAGATCTCAGAATGTGTCCAGGTTTTGTAATTGCTATCATTGTACTTTGATTTGTCTCCTTTCCTAGACGTAATAATTACTTCTAAGCATTCAGGAAGATCTAGTAAATTCACACCATCCTCCGTTCTTTTTCTTTTGGCAGCGTGCTATGCTAATAGTCTTTCATTTAAACTCTGGTTGATTCGGGTACGAATTTATTCCTGTATGGGTTTGAAATTTACTTGGACTTTAATACCGTGGATATCTGTGTTATATTTGGACGCGCAATATGTCGGGAGTACATAAACAACCCTTTTGCCTCTAATTTAGTTCAGGTGTCTGAAGCGATTCTGTTTGCGATTCCTGGAAATTTGGTGGTATCTCGCAAACCCGGCCCGCATTTCTGGCCAGTTTTGAGCGGAACCGTTGCGTCATCTACGGAGGCTGTTACACAATACAAGGTATATGTCAGCAGTATTGGCGAGATCCCGGATAGTGTTGATTACCCTCAAAATTCTGTTATTAATCAGATTTGGATCAATTCTTCATGGTAAGATCTACAAGACTCTACACTCACTGGCCACTTTAATAGACGCACCATTAAAACATTTTTTTAGTCATGTACGGGTGGTCATGGCAACTTGCTGAAGTTCAAACTGAGCATCAGAATGGGGAAGCAAGGTGATTTAAGTCACTTTGAAGGTGGCATGGTTGTTGGTGCCAGACGGTGCTGGTCTAATTATTTTAGAAGCTGAAACTACTGGGATTTTCACACACAACCATCTCGACGAAGAATTAATGCAGTTCTGAAGGCAACAGGCGGTCCAACCTTTGTGTGTACCTAATAAAGTGGCCGGTGTGTGTGTGTGTGCATATATACTGTAGAATGTGAATTTGTATCATGCATTAATTTACAAATTGTATAGCATGTCTGACGCCGTCGTCATTCATCACTTGCAATGGCTGGCTGCGCCGATGTGCTAACTAGGATAAGGACAAACTGAGCGAGCATCCCAATCTCCTGTCAGCTTTTGCAGCTCAGAGGAATCAAACAACTATTACAACTATAAACAACAGCTTTTTATTATTGTCAGTGTCATTGCTTTGCTACAGTTGTCTGCAAAGATGTGCTCTGTGGGACATTTGGTAGGCTGACTGTGCATCACCATCTCTTGTCAGCAGTCTAATGGGAGTCGAACCTAAGTTACTAACACTCCTGGCTTTTACTGAGCTATCCATCCTTCACTCTTTATCAATTTGGAGTCGAAATATGGACCCGCACCTATTTTTAGGACTCTCCTCTTTGGTCTTCCTCTCTGTCTCCTGCCTGGCAGCTCCATCCTCCTACCACTGTCCCTTCTCTGCACATGTCCAAACCATCTCAGTTTGATCTCTCTAACTTTGTCTCCTAATTTTTCAACATGTGCTGTCCCTCTGATGTTCTCATTCCTAATCATGTCCATCCTGGTCACTCCTAATGAGAACCTCAACATCTTAAGCTCTGCTTCCTGTCTCTTATTCAGCGCCACTGTCTCCAAACCATACAACAAGGGCCTGGGATCACTACTCTCTTATAACCCTTTCCATTTGTCACACATCACTCCTGACACTTTTCTCCATCCTCTCCATCCTGTACTCTCTTCTTCACCTCTTTTCCGCACTCCTCATTTCGATCCTCCAGTCTTGAACTGTATATGGCCATGCAGTCAAACATCAAAGTGTGGGATGACTTTGATGTTGATGTTGATGTCTGATGGCGTGGGTTGTGTATTTCAGAAACTGCTGCTCTGGTATTATTCAAAAACGAACAGCCGGTAGAGTTGATGAGAAATCATTCAGTTTGATGGGGGGGACTTGGAGGACCATGGCCACACTGGCAGCTAACGCAAAGGCAATTCTAATGCAAATAAGCACTGGTGACAACCATGGTGATCAGAAAAGCATCTCGGAATGCAGAAAACTAAACAACGCATGTAAAAAACAGCTGAGAACATCACAGAAGCAATTATTTCTAAAGATCACAACATTTCTCGCTAGTACAGAAATAAAGATAGTAACAAACCAAATGCTTGCTATGAGTATTACCTCAGTGTAGCCATGGCGTTTAGCAACCAACAAACAAACACGAACAGAGTTGATTATCTTGTGGCAGGTGACAAGAGATGGGATTCAGCAAGTAGGAAGTGAACCGTTACTGTACTTCTTGAATTTGACGTGTTGTGTGCAGGAAAAATGGACATGGCATATTTGATGACTTGAAGACGACCAGGTCAAAGTATCTCCATAAAAAGATCAGGTCTGCTGCAATATCTTGGTTCCAGCATGTGGCCCGAGGTCCTGTTGAGGCCATGATTTTAAGGGAACCTACCATGAGGCAATAAAGTATTTAGTCGGCCACTGATTGTCCCAGTTCTCCTACTTATAAAGATGATGGAGGTGTTTATTTTCATCACAGTTTCAGTCTTCTTCCTGGTGTCCTTCAACAGATATTTGGTCTTGTCCATGGTTGAGTTTGGAGTGTGACTGTTTGAGGATGTGGACAGGTGTCTTTTATACAGATAGCGAGGTCAAACAGGTGCCATTAATACAGGCATCGAGTGGAGGTCAGAAGAGCTTTTTAAAAAATAAGTTACAGGTCTGTCACAATTGGAAATCCTGGTTGTCTGGGGGTGACCAAATACAAATAAATTATTTCAAAATCCTACAATTTCCTGGATTATTTTCTCATCTGGTTCCTCATAGATGAAGTGCACCTATTGTAAAAATTCCAGACTCTTTCTCATCTTTCTAAATAGGAGAACTTACACAATCAGTGGCTGACTAAATACTTTGCCCAATTGTACATACTCATACACAAGCCTGGACTTGTCAATTGCTATCGACTACCATTTGCTTTTTTTTTTTTTGCAGAACAAGTTCCAAGCGTTAGTCTTTGACTTGGTTACAAATCATGTTTTTGACGTCTTTATCATGGTCCTAATATGCCTTAACATGATCACCATGATGGTGGAGTCAGAGGATGACTCAGAGGAAAAGCAGAAGGTTTTGAAAATTATTAACAACGTGTTTGTTGGGGTCTTTACTTCGGAGTGTGTACTTAAAATGATCTCGCTTCGACATTACTTCTTCACTGTTGGCTGGAACATATTTGATCTAATTGTCGTCATTTTCTCAATAGTTGGTAAGCTGTGATATTTGGTGCACAATTATAATTAGGTTTGTATATCTTGTCATTTATTGTTGGATTTGTAATGTACATCTTCCGTTTATCGACAGGTTCATCTTTTGATGAGGTCATAAAATACCTTTTCCCTCCGACCCTGATTCGTGTCATCCGCCTCGCCCGAATTGGCCGAATCCTGCGCCTTATTAAAAGTGCCAAAGGGATACGTACCCTTTTGTTTGCTTTAATGATGTCTCTTCCAGCCCTTTTTAACATTGGTCTGCTTCTCTTCTTGGTAATGTTCATCTATGCTATCGTTGCTATGTCACAGTTTGCCTATGTGAAGAAGGAGGCTGGAATAGATGACATGTTTAATTTTGAGACTTTTGCAAACAGCATGTTATGTTTGTTTCAAATCACTACTTCTGCGGGCTGGGATGGTCTACTGTCTCCAATTCTCAACAAGCCTGAGGACTGCAGTTTAAACAAAACCCATCCTGGCAGCCAAGTTACAGGTGACTGCGCCAACCCAACCATTGGCATTATCTTCTTTGTGAGTTACATCATAATATGCTTTTTGATTGTGATTAATATGTACATAGCAGTGATTCTTGAGAACTTTGGTGTGGCCACAGAAGAGAGTGCAGAGCCATTAGGTGAGGATGACTTTGATATGTTCTATGAGGTGTGGGAAAAATTTGATCCATTGGCCACACAGTTCATACAATATGGCAAATTATCAGATTTTGCTAATGCCCTCAGTCCACCTCTGCGAATACCAAAACCCAATAAAATCCAGCTGATCCATATGGATTTGCCAATGGTAAGTGGGGACAAAATCCACTGCTTGGATATCTTGTTTGCGTTTACTAAACGTGTTCTTGGGGAAAGTGGTGAAATGGATGTACTACGAAGTCAGATGGAAGACCGGTTCATGGCCTCCAACCCTTCCAAGGTCTCTTACGAGCCCATCACATCAACCCTACGCCACAAGCACGAGGACATGTCCGCTGCAGTCATTCAGAGAGCCTACAAGAAGCACATGTTTAGGCATCACAGGAAGATCTCACGAACACACAAAGTGGCTCTTCGGGAGAATGGCGAGGTTGCAACCAAAGACGTAAAAGCCACAGACGGGTGTAACAATAGTTCACCATCAGAAAAAACAAATACATCACCAACTATGACTGTTCCGCCCTCGTACAACAGTGTAACACAAGCTAATAAACATAAATATAAGAGGGATGAACAGGAAAAGGAATTTAAAGATAAGAACAGGAAGAAGCAAAAGTAACAAAGAGGGTAAATTTTAAAAACATTGAAATAAATTGGAAACTAGGAAAGAGAACTGCAATTTTACAAAGTGTGATCCAAAGTGACAGACACATGCAGTGAATGTTTTTAAATGACACCACTATTTGCATTTTTATATTTATATTATTGTAGTGGTTAGCACATCCACCTATCAGAGCCGAGGATCTTGGTTTAAATCCCATGTCTCTCCGTGTCTGCATGGGTTTCCTCCTGGTTCTCCGGTTTCCTCCCACAGTCCAAAAATTCAAGGTAAACTGGCCCTTTCCAAATTGCCGCGTTATAATGTGTGTCTGTGTCTCTGTCAATGGGTGTGTGCCCACGATGGACTGGCGCACTGCCTGTGTGTATTTGCCCAGCACCTGAAATGTTCTTTCTGGATGGGCATGGGTAACCCCCCTCTCTGCAACCCTAGTAGAAGATTAAGTGGTCGATAACGAGATGAGATAAACCTTACATCATAAGGATGTTGACATATTAAGCTGTCAGTAATGACTTGGCATTTTTACCTCATAATCTCAAAATATAACTTTAGCTGTTGATTGGACAATGTTAAGGGGGTGTATTGACAAACACACTATTTCTGATAATGTTTGCATTTTCTAGATACACTTCCTTATACAAGTGTTCGAAGAAAAGTCTGTCCTGGATCGATTAAACCACATAATATTATTTCCTAGGATTTAACTCATGACTTAAACCACAGATACAAGCCTTAATGTTCTGCCCTGCCCTTAGTCTAAATGGACATTTGCAGGTTCTTTGTAACTACAATGAAGGCTAATTTATAGAAAATGGGGTTTGAAGAAGGGTGATAAATAAAGTATAAATGTAAGAAATGCAGTTTATTCTTGTGAATTATGACGCCAACGTTAACCTTAAGTCCGCGTGGAGCAAAGGCTCAGACTATTATTTACCGTGTACTTGTGATTTTCTCCAAAGAAACTTTTCCTGTATTCTTTTCAAGACATATTTAACGCTAATGGTGAAATGGTTTAAGATGCCTTGACTACATATTAATATATTCACATTCTTGCCTTATTTTTAATTTATTTCCGATAAACAAAAAAACAAGTATTTGTACTGTGATTATTGTAAAACTTGACGTGATTTTGATACATATGCATTTTATTATCGTAAACGAATATAGAAAATGGAAAAAACTGGGAAATCTCTTTTGGGATCATTTGAGTTTGAAGCCATTTAAAACGTGCCTATTTACATCATGAGCTCAAAATTTAACGTATGTAGTGTAGCCCTATGAACTTGTATGCAAGGACTGCTTCTTGTGTCTAGAGAATTTGTTAGTCCAAAGACTGGACGTCTAAGCAAACCTCTAGATATAAGTTCATGCGTTGCTACAGTAAACCTTTCCTTTTATGGTCCAAGAACGTTCATTATGCATATGTGCGAATGTATAGTAATGCATTCCGTAGCAGATTTTCTATAAAGTATGGCGTGTATCTTGCAAATGAATTAGATAAAAACCAAAGAGACTTGCACATATTTTTAGTTTATTGCAAGATGAGAAACAAAAAGTGAGTTATACATATTGTTAATTCTTAATTGACATCTATGTATTACTGAGTTAATATCCTTAACTGTTTCATTTGGAAAACACTGGTCATTTGATTGTTTTTCTCTTAATAATGTATTGTGTATTTCCAACTTACACGAGCTTTAAACATATAATTGTGTTTGCAACCTGAAATAGTTATACATGGCCATTAATGTTATAAACCAAAGAGAAGATAGAGTATGTCATGGTGTTATTTACATTTGATTGGCTTTATTTGAAATCAGTTGCATTTTTAAAGCTTTTCTCATATATTTTCCACTTAAACATGGAGTGTCCTATTTTAGAATCATAAAAATGCTGTTAAAATTTATTTGGGGAAGGGGAATGTTTTGCAATCAAATGCACAGATAGCATAGAAGTTAATACTGTTAATTGTTCATTGATATCTATGTATTACTGAGCTAATATCATTCTTTAACATGCTATAGTTTATGATTATGTCTGTTTCGTTTGGAAAACATTGTTAATTTATTCATTTTTCTCTTAATTATGTATTTCCAACTTTCAAGAGCTTTAAACATATAATTGTGTCTGCAATCTAAAATGGTTATACATGTTCATTAATGCTATAGACATAATAAGGATAAGAAGGTAATTAGAGTCTGACTCAACAAATTCTCAACTGTTCATTGTGTTTTTTTAATTTTGATTAGCTTTATTTGAAATCGGCTGCATTTTTAAAGCTCCTATATATTTTTCACGTAAACAATGAGTGTCCTATTTTAGAATCATAAAAATGCTGTTAAAACTTGGGGAAGGTGAATGTTTTGCAATCAAATGCACAGATAGCATAGTCTATTTGTATTTCTAAATTAATATCCTCCTTTAACACAATAGAGTTCATGATTATGTGTGTTTAATTTGGAAACGTTGTTCATTGATTACTTTTTCTCTTAATTATGTATTGTGTATTTCCAACTTACAAGAGCTTTAAACATATTGTGTCTGCAACCCAAAATGGTAATACATGCTCATTTAAGTTATAGACATAAGAATAAGTAGACAATTATTGTCTAACATTGTGTTATTTACATTTAGTTGGCATTTTTGGAAGCTTATTCTTATATATTTTCCACTTGAACACTCAGTGTCCTGTTTTATAAACATCAAAAAAAATGTAAGAAAACCTTTGTGCAAGGTGAATGTTTGGCTACCATAAGCACAGATTCCAGATTTTACATGTATGCTTGCATATATAGTTAAACTGCATGCAATATACTGCCATGTGGCCTCAATTAGGAAGGTTAAAAACAATAAAGATGTCATGTAACTCAGGTATATATGCGTGCTATTCTTTGTATTGATTTGTGGGACAATAAACTTTTTTAAACTGAACAGATTTCGGCGCCTTTTGAATCTTCCAAGAACACACACATCTATTTTGCCCACTTTAAATACGCTGCTCAAAAAAATAAAGGGAACACTAAAATAACACATACTAGATCTCAATGAATAAAATATTTCAGTTGAAAATCTTTATGTAGTAGAGAGTGGAATGCGATGAGAACAAAATAACATCAAAATGAACAAAATGTAAATCAAAATGATTCTCCCATGGAGGTCTGGATTTGGAATCCT
>JAOUQT010000025.1:1033919-1048645 GCA_025769995.1 Xyliphius kryptos
AATATGATTGCAATTATATTTCTGTATGTGATAAAAACATCTGACAAACACACATAAAAACCAGAGGGCAGCAGATCCTGTGAAAATATAATATTTGTATCATTCTCAAAACTTTTGAGTGCAAGCCATGACTACAAGCGCTGAGGTAACGTTACCCCTGAAGTACTAAGCTCTGAGGTACTGAACTCCCAAGGTGTTAAGCTGTAACGATGCACCGTAATAAGGTTCAGAAATTAAGGTTAGCAGTTAAATGACCGGTTTTGGCGTCGGCACCACAGAGCGGGCCTTTTCCTCAGTTGAATGATTTTAGAAGTTCATTTCACCTCTTTCTCCTTTCTCGTCCTCAGTCACCGTCTCAAAGCCGAAATGGACCCGCTTCCTCTCAGAGTCCGCACTGAAACTCCGCTTTGAACTTAAAGTTGCCCCTTTGGCCTGCCACTTGATCCTATCCTGGCATTTAGATTTCATAAGCCGACTGTAACACAGGACCGTTCTAACGTGATCTCTAAAGGACGCCGCCATGCTACCAACACGGCGAGCGAGCCGCGACGCTCTGACGTCATATCAAAGCGACGTTGTAGTTTTACGACAAGTTTTGCTGTGGACTGCTTAAAGTGTTCAGCACTTTTAGCTTTGTGCGTTGTTTTGTTCAGAGTGAAATATTAAAAACAAACACACGTTGAACCACCACATACGGATAAGTTCCTCACCTCCCTGCTCACTGAACCATGGCTTTAAGAACAGAAAAAGGTCTTCCGCAAACTGTTCCCACAGAATGAGAAGCACAGATGTCCAGAACACATGTCTAGGTTCTAAATTTTATAAACCTGTTCCAATCGGACTAAATCAAACTCCTGAAACTAAAGCTTGAGAGGTTTATTCCAGTACTTTAGCCGTCAGGATTATTATAATTAATGTTGTTATTAAAACTTAATTATATAAACAACAATAATAACTGATTTATGTTTTTTAAGTATAGATCATAATAAATAATAGATTTAACAAACTAAATAAGAAAAACTTTTTTCACTTTTAAAAAGTCCAAATAAAGAAAGCGTTTCACTAAAAAAATTGATTAAAGTATATGCACAAATATTTATGGTGAAGAAATGTAAACTGATTTGGAGAATAAAGAAATGTATCATTTTGTAAAAACAAATATTAAAAAACTACAACATAAAAGCTTAATTTTAGTTGTTTGTTCTTTTTGGAGTTACAGGATAACGGGGATACTGAGAGACAATTGGAGCTGGAGCGATGACCTGATGGAGAATGGATGTTTATGTAAGCCCTCTCAGGTAGATCTTTCTGTCTGTGTGCAGGTAAGTTTTCACTCGTCTGAAAGCGAGCGTTGATGGTGAGATCTGATCATCCAGAAACTCCACCCCTCCCCGGGGTTCAGAATACATTCAGAGCCTGACCCACTTCCACTGGAGCCGCTGAAAGGATGTAAACTGAGCTGGTGGGATTACACCATCTCACACGAAGACTCCTTCAGGTCTTCATGCTACACTACAGGCTGGGAGGCTAAAGTTAAAGATAACAGATTCATCAACAAGACAACTAAGTTATACACAACGAGAAGTGATCCTTTAAAGACGTGTGAGAGTTTCCATCATTATTACTCTGAAATGTTTTTACTTCTAATTTTGTGACCTTAGAATTTATCAGGTTAAAAAAAAGAACATTATTATTAAGCCATCCATCCTATATTTAGGGTTTGGGCTTACATACAGTACATTATTTTTGGGGCAATATTAGGAAAGGCCTGTTTCTGTGGAGAATGCCCATAGACATCTAGAATTACCAAACTTATTGAAACGTCCAAGGGCGACAAGTGGCTTAGTGTTTAGCACTCTCAGTGCTGGGGATTCTCGATTCGAATCCTGATCTGGGTGGAGTTTCCATGTTCTCCCTGTGTCCAGATTTCCTCCCACAGTCCAAAAACATGGATTCAAGGTCAACCGAATGCTTTAAATTGCCCCAAACTTCCAAGTGATCCTAGCAGAGGATTAAGCAGAAGATAATGACATATCCAATTCATTAAACAAGTATGTTTATAGTGAGTAAAACATATAAAGTAATGTTCAGGACCTGTGAACCTATCATCACCAACACATGATTATCCACAGAACATGCAGCACATTGCATTAAACAGAAAACAACAGGCTGGTTAAGAAACATGCATATTTATTTAGCTGTCATAACACATTTAAATAAAAACTAGAACTGTACTTCACGTATACAAAAGATAGATTATGTCCCATCCAAACTCCAAAATAATTTACTGTATAAATTAAAATCTCACTATTTACAATTTCCACGACATCAACATCTTTGTTTGTGTGCCATATTGCTGACCGAAGCCTGTTCTGAATATGAGAGACAGATTTGAGTGCTGAGAGGAAACTGAGGGCGGAACACAGAGCTGTGAAGTGCGGCGGGGTTCTGCAATCAACAAATGTAACAGCACTCGAGCTGGTTTATTTCTGGGTTCTCGTCTGGAGACAACCTGCAGGAGTTTTATTCAGAATGCATAACCTTCTCTGTGACTCAGACGATTTCGTGTGGTAATCATGTCCAGCCGGACGGATGACGAGAGGGAGGTGTTTACTGGAAGTCCGAGGTCGTCGCACACAAGGCCCTTTATCATTCCTCAATTCACTATTATAGTCTCTAGTGCAGATTTTTTTTTGGCTCCAATGGGGAGGAACTGTCCTGTAATGGATTTATTTTAAGTTAAATCGATTAGGAACACTTCAATTAAAATAAAGTAAATCCTGAAACTTAAACAGTGTAAGATTTCTCAACATCAGAGACACAGCAGCAGGTGAAGTGCACAAATCAAACATGGTGTGTTTAGCATGGCAGGTGACTGCACTAAACAAAGGCAATGCATCCTACACAGCATGCACACGATTACCCATAATGCACCTGAGGGGTTGTATTGAGTCAGTGTTCCATTTAATTGTTTTACAAAACTTAACAGAAAGAGAAGAAAAGGTCGAAAGACAAGAACCAAAAATAAGAAAGACTCAGCAAAGCAGGTTCAGTATTGAAGTAACAAAACAAATAAAGCTTTAAAATGTCGAATAAAAATAAATTAATAAATCATTGTTCCCTTGTTTTAAAAAAAGAAAGAAATGATGAGACACAATAAGACATAAAGGACCATATTTAATGACAAAAGAAAATTGATATGAAAAAGTAAAAAAAGAAATAAATTATTGTCAATCTGTTTAAAGACAAAAATGTTTACACAATGCAGAGTGGATTAACGAGAAAGAAAATCTTTTTAAAAATGATGGAAAGATCAAAAAATGAAGAAAAAGTTTCTGTGAAAGGAGAAAAGGGAAAGAAAAAACAAAGAAATCCACAGTAATGAAGTAATAAACAAGTGCCACAAAACAGAGAAGACGAGGAGAGAAAACAAAGGCCAGAGAGACAAACACAAAAGAAACATGAAGAAAAGAGTTATTAGCAAATTGTTAAAAGAATAAACAGACAGGGATGTGGATGTGTTACGGAATAAAGAACCCTCTGCTGTGGGGTTTAGTAAAAACCTGGAATGTTAGTGAATGCTAATGGGGTTCTGCTGTTCACTCAAGTGTTTAATTCCTGTAAGAGACTGATTAGTGCCATAAGACGTGTAATTATAAAGTACTTTAAGTTGCTTAAAGTATTTATTTAATGCTTAAATAACAGATCTGAATAAAATGTTGACGTTCCAGATCATTCTGAATGTGTTCACACTACAGCAGTTAGCCATATGGCACCCTGACAAACTGCTAATGATTGCTACATTCAGCTTCTCTTTATATTCTTTTAAGACTGAAAAAGTCAATTTAAGAAGTGCTTTAGCTGAAATGGAATATAAGGAGCTAATTTTTTTGAAAGACAGAGAAGAAATAAAGCGCTTGTGTTGTCTTACGCTGCATTAGCATGTCACTGTGGTGTAGCATTAGCACTAAAGCCAGTTTATATTACTCTGAAGCAAAACATGTTAAAATAATAATTATTTACTATCCGAGTTGAGATTTTTCTGGATTCTGTAGTCACTATAATAAGGATAACTTTGATCTGGTGCTTTAGTGTTTGTTCTCGGTTCTCAGGCCAGACATGTCCGGCTCGTTTTGGTCAGCAGCCGCCACAGTGTTTAGTCATTAGATATCGCTAACGGTACTCCTCATTTGTAGCCTCATAATGCGAAACTAAACAAACCATCTACAGACATGTTTCAACAGATCAACATCATTTACGCTCATCATTATGATCTTTTTGTTTTTGGTTAAACCGTTCCTTTGAAGATGCTGCACAGCACCATGGGAAAAAGGAAAGTTTCTAAAGGCACTTTTAGACCAAAGGAGAGAAAAAACCCACAACAAATAGAAACACTAAATACTGAAAGCTGTTTACAGAGAAACATGGAATGCCAGCTTGTTTGTCTGGAGAAAAGCCTGACCCGTAGAAATAGCTTTCACACACATACATGCACACACACGCACGCCCACACACACTTAGGCTTTTGTGTGTTGCTGCATTTTTTGGTGGATCAGAATCCTGTTATTCGTCCGTTGCGGGAAAAAAAGGTCCTGTTCCCCAAACAAGAGGTGGCCTACTTAGAGTGGAAGGTGAAATGGATTGACAGAATCACATTTCTGTGGCAGAAAAAGCCAATTGTTATTTGGCATTTTGGTGGGTACACGTGAGAAGGTTCCCTTTACAGTGCGGTCAGATTCTTATCGTTCCTCCGTCTGTCTGTCAGCAACTCCCAACAACAAAAATCCTCCTGGTTAGAAACTCCTCTGTTTCCCACAAATCTGTCGGTGACACCAACAAGTGAGTGGTACGAAGACATGGGAAGATGAAAGCCCAGCTCACTAACATTCTATCACCACTGTGAATGGATGAGGGTGATTTCAGTGTTTGATGGCCTCATTAAGGTCCTCAGCAAATGCTCCACCTCAACCCACTGCTCCGTCGAGGTCAGGGTGAGAGGGTGTATAAGTGGGGTAGATTGAAATGGTTGCTGTGGTAGAGAGGTGCTAGTTGCCCACCAGAGGACTGAGGTCGCCGTGGTGGTTCTTAAGCTTCTTTTTGAAGAGGGAGATGGTGGAGGGTCTGTAAAAAATAATCCATGGTTCCGAGGAGGAACTCTGAGAACATGAGTCCGAGCTGCTTAAAGTGGGTACTGTGGAGGACCTGAGAGAAATTGAGAGAGAGAGAGACAGAAAATCTGAATTATCCTGAATAATTCTATTTAGAATATATTTAGAATTATATAAACTGCACAGAGAGGAAACGATTTGTATAGGTTAGCAAGATAATACTTACTTTACAGTAACATGAAGAAGAAGTTTTGCTAACATGGCTATTACTGTTAGCGTTAGCAGAGCGGCTAGTGTGTAAATGGTCCACACTATAAAACAAAATGGAAAATAAAATTATAATTTGCTGGTTTGTGCTAAGATAAATCACCACTAACATGTAATTATCACTATCCGTCTCACGATCCTGACCGCAGCTCATCATCTGACCAATCAGAAAGTAATTACCCATTACATTAACACACATACGATATTTAAATACAAATTGTGTTGAAACGCTTAGAAACATCAGGGTTCAGATCAACTTAGCGTTCATTACGATGAACCTTCTGCTAATTAAATCATACATACTGCTGATTAAGGCGTACATACTGGTGTTGTGAGCAGCAGTCCGGCCGAGGCCAAGCCACTGACCTGGCATTTCGTTCTCCGTGTTTTGGGGACTGGATGTGATGATGGAAAAGATCTGAGAGGATCTGTTGTACTTGCTGGTGTTTGATCTTTCTGTAATGCTGCCCGACCGTGGTTCTAATGTACTGGTGGCTTCTTCATCATCGTTGTCATCATCATCATTCTCTTCTGAAGCTTTGTCCGGTGACCCTCGGTACGCTGGCACAGAGACAATTAACCAGTATGACCAATTAATACCAGCATGATGTTAATGTTAAAGAACAGGAACAGCATAGACATATGATTTACACAATTTAAAGCTTTTTATGATGTTCCTGGTCTGTACAATCACCATAGTGTGTGACACACAATCAGTATAGTGTGTGTTGTACACTAACACAATAAGTATAGTGTGTGTTGTACTCTAACACAATCAGTATAGCGTGTGTTGTACTCTTAACACAATCAGTATAGTGATTGTATATACAGTATATACGTTCTGTTGTTTAAATTGATTAACAAGTGACAATGAATTTGTTATTTGCAAACATTGAAGGCTGGTGTAAACAGCCTTCTTATTGTATTTATTATTTCTATATTTTAGAAGTTTGATAAAACTCATGCACCCAGTAAACAAAACAGATTTAAATATTCATAACGCGTCAACATTCCTGGAACTGCCCATGGTGGCTTTAAAATATTTAATACCCTTGACTCCAGGTGAAAAATTCAAGACTCGAGTAAGTGGAGGAACTTCTGTCCTGTTAGATTCGCTCCAGTTCCTCCACCAGCCATCATAAAGTTCCACCAATATTCAACATCTCATACAAAACATCAACCCATGAACCTGTCCTCAATCAGAAAAAGCATTTCAAACAATCAGTATAGTGTGTGTGTCCATCCACCCATCCATCCCAGTGGTATCCTTACCCTGATAAACCAAAGAGAACCCTTGTGCCTGGTTCGTTCTGTCGGAGTAGAAATAAAGTATAACAAAGTCCGTGCTGATGTTCACCATTTCCCGTGGCGGGTTCCGTCCATCAAATCTCGCTACCACCTGATTGGTGTAGCCATCTAGCAGCTCAACGATGTCTGCCTGGTCCATGATGTTGAAGAAGGTGAATTTAAAAATGATAAGTGAAGCACCTGAAACCTGGAGAAGAAACCAGAGAGTAACAAACATCCTGACACAGCAAAAGGGAATCAACACAAATCTTTACATACTTTTGTCTTCTGACAGACACTTCACTTATCAATTACCTGAATGGTCCAGTAGCAGACACGTCCTGGAGCATATTTATCTGGGAAGTCTGGTGAGTAGACTGTAGCGGATTCAGTTGTATAGTTTCCACCACACGCCCCCACTCTGGCTATAAAAGTATAAACCATTAAACACAGATATTAGAACGTTAGCATAATAGCCGTGCTGTGCTATGATGGAGAATGTGATAACAATGTGAAAGTTGAAAGGCAGTTGTTTTTAAATGAGTGATGGCGTTTGGAGTTTATATATTTCAAACGAATATATTATAGAGTGAGTTTTGTGGCAATTAAAAATCTGAAATAAATATGTGGAATACAGTGTGAGTTGTGACTACAGTGTTCATGTGGTTGTCAATTACAGGAATTTATCAGTAGGTTTTCCAAGGACACGATAAGGAATAATGGAGCCAAGTTTCAGCTTTGTAGGTACTCACCAAGACCCCAATCCGTTTGAGGTGTTGCGTTCGATGGACATAGCGAATGAAAGATTGAATGTAGGAAAGCGAGAACCTGTTAGTTTTTTCAAGGACATGGTAGAAAATCACGGTGCCAAATTTCAGCCTTGTAGGTACTTGGGATAACCCCGTAATCAAAGTGGAGGTAAGCAAATGATGGCAATATCACACAAACTATTGAGCATGGGATGCTGGGAAGTACTTGGTTTTCCCAAAGATATGATAGGTTAAGCCTCTGTTTTTCTTTGTTTTTAATTGAACTGTTAGGGACACAAGTTCTTATGCAGCCACGCTCTTTAGTGCCAACTTGAAAACCTCTTTTTGCATGAAGACATTATCAATGTCAATCCCTTCTATGCATGTTTTTGAATTTGAGTCCTATTCCCTCTCATTGTCAGAGTCTGGTCAATATTATATCTGGCTGCTTTATTCAATAAGCATAAAAAATTTGGAATAGTCTTTAAAGTCAGTGTATCATACAGTTCAGAGCAGTTACTGAGTGCTGATGCCGTTGTTTTGTGTTGTATATTATACATTCTGTTCTATCCATCCACTGCACCATTACTCAGGATTATCTAAGTCTTTGTTAGTTTAAGCAGCATATATGGGGTAGCTATGAATCCGTATTATTCAAATACAAATTTAAAGTCTGCTTTTCTAGACAGATTCAGACTTACTGTCAAAGACGATGACGTGTCCGTCCCCTCCACATGGCTGCTGCTGGTCCCCGAAACACCCGTGACTGCACTCCAAACTGGGGGCGTTACCATGGAGATGATAGTCGAGCTCATTGCCGCAAAAACAGGCGTAACCCGCTTCCATTCCTGCCAGCTGATAAAGAAGAGCTGATGACATCATCACGTTTGAGTGAAGTGAAGCTTTGTATGCAAGAAGGAACTTTACAACTATTTATCATCTTACAACTGTGAGGTTTGACCACCGATTATTGAGCAACTCGGGACTACGTTTTTCATGATGCACTGCTCACCTTGTATCGCTGGTTACGACACAGACTGATGCAGCTCTGCACAGTCAGCTTCTGAGATGTTTGAAAACTCTTGGAGAGAGGAGGCGGATCTCCATTATCCTTAAAACATCCCAGAATTCCCGGCACTGAGACAGAAACAGAGGAAGACCTGAGTCACCGCTGCACCCCAAGCACACCAACACACCACATACTGTTATTGAACTTTAAAATAGACAATACACCTTGACAGGCGATATGATCCCCGGGACACATCCTGACCAAGTACACACTTAGTGTACATCACCTGGCAATAGAGAGGGGGCAACACCGACAGTCCTGGCTGCCCCAAGATAAGAGGGTGTTTCAGCGGTGTACACCAAATAAAACAGAGTTGCACTTCCTCACTTGACCGATGCACAAAATACACAAATATCAGAAATCAGTGTATTGACTATAGAACAGTTTAAGCAAACGTAGCAATAAGATTTAGAACGGGGTTTCTATAATGGTGGGCCGTGGGTTGCAGTCGGGTTGTAAAAAATAAATACAGTGAAACCTCTGTTTGTGTTGACTTAGGATATCACTGGATCTGTTTTTTGTCCAAAAAAAACTTCCTGGTTTTTGCCAGCTGCTTTAGATTTACGGTGTTAGATTCCTTTGGAAAGTAAAAGTGAAGTTAAGGCTTTACTTTAATCTCCATCATGAAATCAAAAGTTTTCAGATCCAGCAGTCCTTCAAGGGTAGAAAAAGAGTACGAACACGATCGAGTTAAAGAAGGAAATCATTAAAATGTGTAAGAGCGGAGATGTTACAGTAGCTAAATTTGTATAAAGTACAATATATATATACGGTATAATCAGAATAAGGCAATAGTAAATTTGCAGTAAAGAGTAATTAACTTCACCATGGTGACAATTTTCACTCCGTCTCCTTTACCACTGCTAAAATAGTGGAACCATCACTGTCCATACAGCAAAGTTACTCAGCATTTATGAGAAATTTTTTAAAACAGATCTCTTCCACAAACACTTGTTATAAAAAGGGTGCAGGCAGATGGGATACTGATCAGGTTGATGATACTACAATGTAGCTCATTTCTTCTGAACTACTGACTGTGTTGTTCTCTCATTTGTAAGTTGCTTTGGATAAAGCATTCCCGAAATAACAAATTTTAAATGTTCTCAGCCAATCAGATTTTGACTGCTGTATCAAACCTTTACATAGGAATTTAAAAAAAGAGATAGAGCAAGAGAGCTCTAATAGATCTAACAGTGGTGGTTGGTACGAGGACCTGCAGCGTCTGTTCTCACCACCAACCACTAATTACCCAGAACAGCTTACTGCAGGAAGAGCTCATCTGCCTGTTTGAGACGAACACTCACTGTCTCTCGCTTGCTGTCTAAAGTGGACGGGGTGTGAGTGGTGGGGTGATGCGCACTCTTGTGGGCTCTCATGTTGTTGTTGTTAGTATTATGGACTGTTCAGATTTAAGCAGTACCAGAGTACATGTGTTTTACTTTTGTTGCGTTACGACAGCTTGCGGCTCTTCACAAAGACCTTCCTTAGCGCTCTCATTTTGTTATCCACCACAATATGAAACACAACCCGAACATAAATCCAGCACAGTCCTGTCCAGAGGGGCTCGTGGATCAGTGCGGGTTCTGAAAGATCCGTTTACTTCTGATGTGGTTTGAGTGGTTTGATACGGTAACAACCAACGGAACTGTCACAACATGATATACAGCAGCATTTCTCAAATCATGGCTTGCAACCCAAATGTGGGAGGGTGCACCCTTTTTGGGTCACGAACAGCATGTTAAAAATTAAATAGAGTGGAACCTCTGTTTCCATTGACTTCAGATATCACACAATTCGATTTTCTCCACATAAAATGATGCTTCAGATTAAATCAGCGTGATCACATGACATGTTTCATTGTCCCTGTTAAGTTTCCCTTGCAAAGTAAGAGTGAAGGTATCATGCCATCATGGGACCAAAAAAGTTTGCAGATCCAGCAGCCCATCAAAGAAAAAGAGCAGAATCACGATCGAGTTTAATGATTTAATGATTGTAAATCATTAAAAACTACCAAAGTCACCGTCCACAATAAATGGCAAAATTGAAATATAGGACATAGCCTTTGAAATGTGGATTTTTATTTAAGTTTCTTAAATTAATTAATCTTAAATTCACTGTGCATACATATCAGATCAGATCAGACAATCTTTTTGATCCCCAGTGAGAAGTTGTATATATCTCGCTCTAATGTTTCGTCAGGACAGGCGGGTTCACCCAAAGCCTGGCTTTGCATTGATAAGTGTCAATCACATTCAGAGACCTTTTAATCAGAACACGGGGTTGATAAAGCACCCTGGAGTAATTAGGGTTACAGGTCTTGCTCAAGGACCCACATTGGTAACTTTAGTGGAGCTGGGATTTGAACCATCAACCTTTAGATTTGATCACCCAACACTCTAACCACTGAGCTACTGTTCCTTATCCTTACCAAATATGGAATTGATACCCCTGCGAATCAATTCCATTTGTTCTATTCCAAAGAGCCGTGCTAAAAGAGGCAAATAAGCCAAGCATGTTAAATAAGTGCTGAGGGGGAGAAGTGCAACTGCCTCCAACAAAAGCAAAGAGACATTTAGTCTATGAGGGCTATTTTTCAAACAAAAAATAAATTGTTTGGTTTGTATTCTATAAAATAGGTTCATGCCTTAATGACAAGGAAGTGTGTGTGTGTGTGTGTGTGTGTGTGTGTGTGTGTGTGTGTGTGTGTGTGTGAGACCTCAGGACCAACATGTCTCTTCAATTACAGGCCGCGAGTTTGAACTCCACACGAGGAGTTTTAACAAAAATAATTAGTAGGTGTGCTGAGTTGTCTGATGAACAGCGCAGTAGAGAAGACGAGGAAACCTCCACTATGGACAGCTGATTATAAGGGGTTCTGGTCGTCCACCAAAAAAGATGAAAAGAAGGTCTGGCTTTGATCTGACAGGCAAGAAACGTTTAGTCTTTTATTGTCTCTGTTCAACTACCTAAGTGATGTAGTTACTGCGACGACCTACTGCACCAACAGACACGAGAGCCCAGGTGTTTATACTCCACTGTCTGTTCAGAATATGAGATCCATCCTGTCCATCTGTCTCCTTACAACAATTAGTAGAAAACCAGAACCATGTGAAATTAAAACTTGAATCACAGCTGGAACCATTTTGGTCTTAAACAAAACTGAAGCTCTAATTGGACTAGGATTATGTTTAATAAAATGTAAATGAAATATAATAAACATCAAGTTTTGTGTAGTAAGGGTTAAATAATGGTGGCGGTTTGACGTGTTCATCTGAACCGTCTGCATTCTTACAGTGTTTACAATCTGAGGTGCAACATTACAGCACACTGGGAACGTCGGCATTCTGTGGCTCGCTGCCCAAATACCTCGCACTGACGCCAACAATAGAGCCGTGTGTGTGTGTGTGTGTGTGTGTGTGTGTGTGTGTGTGCGCGCGCGCGCGTGTTCATGGTGTTGATAAACTTTGTGTATAAGTAATTAAGAATTGTCTCTCTGGGTGTGAATGAGCAAACTCTTCTGTCCTTTATGCTGTATTAAATATTTAGATGAAAAGTTGGCACTGTGGCTGATGGTGCTGTGGGTGGAGCCTGCGTCCTGGTACTATGGTGAGTGCTGTTCTGTTTTTAGACACTCGCACCGGCCTCAGGCTGCGAAAGTCCGCAAATCGTCTGAGCTTTAGCACCCATACTGTTCTGAGCCATCAGCATTCCAACCCATAATACTCTGAAACAGCTTTGATATGTGAAATACCCAAGAGCTGGAAAAAATCAGAGACACACATTAGCAAGACAGTGTGACACAACACACACACAGTGTAGCCTTTTGTGTGTGTGTGTGTGTGTGTGTGTGTGTGTGTGTGTGTGTGTGTGTGTGTGCGTGCGTGCGTGTGTATGTAAGTATGTGTTCAGTGCTCTGAGGGGTTTGAAGGTGATGTTGGATCTTAGATGTGAGGGAGGAAGAAAAGTGCAGCTGTTGTTCTGTTTTAAACTCTTATTACACGCCGTTTTGTTTTTATGAGAAAGGGGTGTGATGTTCGACATTAATGTGACGCGCCACAAGCTGCATCACATCAACCATGACAGAGAAACACTTTCATATCAGGTTCCTAAAGGCCCTACAGTTTGGGTTAATCTCACAACCTTTATAATCTATAATATAAGGTGCTTGGTCTGTGTCACCTCTATAGTAATTGGCACACAGGTAGAGTGGGGGAGAAGACACAAGGTGCTTGGCATATAGTGACTGGCGCACAGGTGGAGTGAAAGGGATGCCACAAGGTGCTTGGCGTATAGCAAAACTTGCTGTAAACATGATCACCAACCGGGTTAGTGTTTTATAATCACACTGTTTACATTATATCTGTACATACTGTAAAATACAAAAACTAAACACAATTCAGGAAAAAAAGTACATGAATTAAGTCAATTTATTTTAAATAAAAAAAAAAAGAAAAGTAAAAATCAAGACTTTTTTTTTTACTTGTCCTTTTTTGCAGTGTATACGTGTGCGTGTGAGAGCTCATGTGTGATCATTGAAACTGCACTGCAACAAAAGCTGATGGACAGCTAAATGTCATAAACAAACTGAGCATTTTACTCTCTCTCACACACACACACACACACACCCAAACACACACAAAAGGCTACACTGTGCATCCCTCAGGGTGGAAACAGGAGTGCGCTGTACATCAGCGAGCGTGGCGACGTGTTGAAACATATTGTGATTGATGGGAGCAATTAGAAGCATTTTTCCTGTCATGATCACTCCGTAAAAATGACTCAAACTCCAATCCACCCCACAACCTACCCCCATCCACCAACCTCCACCACCCCGATCCCTCCTGCACTGCAGACCCAAAAACACTCACTCTGACACGTCGGTATCTCACAGAACTTCCAGTATGTCCCATCCTCTTGGTCTGCGATGTAACACCAGGGTTGAACGTCTCCGTCTGGGTTCCTGAAAACACACAAAGCTTGCTGAGTTTATACATTCAACACTAATGACTCTTAATTCTCCGGTCATTAATATGTAGATAGGAGGAGAAGGTGGAGGGTAAATGATCCAAACCTCCAAATTGAGGGTTCCACAATCTCTCCTACTGACTCGGTCCGTAATCTTGGTTTTTCAATTGACAATCATCTAAAACTTTCAGATCAGGTCACAAAAACTGCCCGTTCCTGCAGATTCATTCTGTATAACATCAGGAAAATCTGAACTTTCCTGACCTTGCTGGTCCAAGCCCTCATCCTATCTCGGCTCGACTACTGTAATGCTCTTCTTGCCCCAAATTCAACAATCAGACCTCTGCAATTGGTTCAAAACTCCGTAGCCCGACACATGTTCAACCAGCCAAAGCGAACTCATGTCACTCCATTACTCATCTCTCTCCATAGGCTTCCTGCAGCTGCTCGCATTCAGTACAAGGTACTGACTCTGGCCTACAGGACAGTCGCTGGATCTGCCTCACTTACCTTCGGTCCATCTTTACTAGGTACACTCAAACTCGTTCACTACGCTCTAGTGATGAATGTCGTCTGGTGACTCCAACTCACCGAGGTGCCAATTCTCACTGCATTTCATTCAGCACTGCTAAATGGTGGAACGACCTTCCCAACCCCATCAGTAAAGCTGACTCACTTAACATTTTCAAGAAACTTCTCAAAACCCAGCTCTTCCACAGACACTTGCTATTAATAAATAAATAATAGGGGAAAAAAATCACCAGATCACGTAACGCGCAGGGTTGATGGTGCTGCAGTCTAGCTGTTTCTACCTAAAAATACTGACTTGTTTTCTCTTATTTGTAAGTCGCTTTGGAAAAAAGCGTCTGCTAAATGACTAAATGTAAATGTAGCTACCCTATGCTCTGATTACTGCTTTACACACTCTTGGCAGTCTCTCAATGAGCTTCAAGAGGTAGTCACCTAAAATGGTTTTCAGGTGTGCCTATAAGGGTTAATCAGTATAATTAATTAGAATGCCAACAGTGTGCAAAGCAATAATCAGAGCAAAGGGTGGCTTTTTTTTTAAAAGAAACTAGAAAATAAAACATGTTTTCAGTTATTTCACCTTTTTTTGTAAAGTACACAACTCCTCATGTGTTCATTTATAGATTTATTCTTACAGTGAGAATCTACAATGTAAATAGTCGTGAAAATACAGAAAACGCATTTAATGAGAAGGTGTGTCCAAACTTTTGGCCTGAATATATATATATATATATATACAGTATATATATACAG
>JAOUQT010000025.1:1186449-1197306 GCA_025769995.1 Xyliphius kryptos
TAATTACTGAGAGAGTTCAGCTGGTGTCTTGGCTTTCCATGCCTTTTTGCACCTCCCTTTCTTCACGTGTTCAATACATTTTCCTGTGCCATTCCACATAATTACACATAATCTAATTTCTGGACATCTATGGTTTGATATTTTTGTATGTATGGATTACTTGGGTTGTTATCGAGATCTGGTGAAAATTTCATGTCAATAGCACGTCTAGAAATAAATTTACTGAGTGCGTTGTATTATTTGTTTTTGTGTGTGTTTTATTTTGTTTAAGTATGTTTAATACCTGTAGTCTGGGAGGTCATGCAGAACTAGAATTCGATAGCTGTTTCTTGTGCTTATGACAACCTCTGGAATTAAATATTGAAGTTCCTTTGTAAAAATCAAAGAAAAAAAAAAACAAGTAACTGTGTCCCTTAAAGTTCATATTCATAATCTGTGAAAGCCCATTTCCAGAACTAGACAAAGTAAACAGACGAAAGTATCTCAGAATTCTGACTTTTACCTTTTTTTCTTCTTATTGGTGGACATGGGCTTCCAAACACATCAGAAAACATTTTTTTTGTATGGACAAAGTAAACAGACCAAAGTGACGCCGGTTATGCTGGCCATGTGATTAAAATAAATATATAAAGGCAACCTGCCTGCATTTTAACACATTACATCTTTGTTTTACGCTGCATTTTATTTTCTCTAGTGATCAGATATTTGCACTGGACACTCAGAGGCTGCAGAGAAGATATGTGGAGCTGCAGAGGTCTCTTCATCCGGACAACTTTAGCCAGAAATCACAGGTAGTGTTAAGGCTGCAGTTTTCAATGACTGGGTTTCTAATGGGTTTCTGCTGTGAATCATGTAATGCAGGTCTGTTATAATCAGAGGTGTGGTACATTAAAGCAATAAGGAACGAGAGGGCATCATAATTGTAAATAAATCATGAAGAAGAGGTGTTTTTAGGCTCAATGCACACCTCTTTCCCATCAATAATGCACAACCTTGAGTGTCTTATTGCTTTTAGAAAACTGTTACAAACACACTATAATAGAACCACAAGGTCTGATTCATAAATGTGTTTATTAAAAGCAAAATTGTTAATAATCTGGTCTTCTGCAACATACTCTAGTACGTTTTTTAAAATTAACAACAATTGCTGAGTTTTTCTAACAATCACATACTGCTAGTGGCCAAATTACAAAATGCAGTTTATAAAAAAAAAATCTGGAAAAATAATGTATTTTACACACTGATATGAATTTGAGGCGCTCAAATGTGTGTGTTTTTAAAGCAATAAGGCACTCGAGGACATGCGTTGTTTTGAATAAACCACATAAATGAAGTGTTATTAGGAACAACACTCAAGCGGAGTACGGTCACACCTCTTCTAGTGGATTATTCACAATAATACACAACCTTGACTGCCTTATTGCTTTCATAAAATGGTTACCGACACAATTTGATTCATAAATGCGTTTACCGAAAGCAAAATTGCTTACAACCTCGCCTTCCGCTTGCGACATAATCCACTCCCGGTTTCATTAACCATCAAATACTGCCACCTAGTGGCCAAATTACAGAAAGCAGTTTATGAAAAATTTCAGAACACCAATATATTTTATATCACACATTTATACAAATGTGATGTGATCTGAGGTGTGGGTTATTATAAATAATGCTAGCCAATGGCTAGACAAATGGCTCAGCCAATCAGACTTAAGGATCGGAACTGCCCGTTTTATAATGTCAATTATGTCACGCCTGGACAAACAGCTCACACAAATTTAAGTAACCGAACCACCTGGTTTTATAATGTATGTTTTATTTTGTATTTTGGAAATTTGATTCAAGGTTGTGTTTTATGATGCAATACAATAGAAACAGTAGCTGCGTTTAGGATAATTTACTTATTCCTTTATTCACCACCATTACATTGTGTTTACTACATAGTGAACTGATAAGAGGATGAGCAAACGGCAGCTAAAAGAGTATTTAACATCTACCTTTCCTTTTTTGTTGCATTACCCTTTACAGTGGCTGTGTGACCTTTTACATAAATGTTCCCATAAGGGGGCGCCACAGTGTGGAAGATCTGTATATTCCACCTGGCACATCTGGACACTGAATGCCATTCCTGTCACACCCCTCCTGTTTACGTGGACTTGGCCTGAGAGGACACAGATGCATTACACACTTAACAGCTAGGACAATTTAGTGTCTATAATTTACCCAGCACCTAAAGAAATCTCACATAAACACAGAGCACATATACACTCCATACAGAAAAGGACCTGTGATCGCCCCACTGGGAGTCGAACCTGGGGCGCTGTGGATGGGATGTCTCAGCCTTCTGATGTTTCACAGATAAAAATATATTGTATGGATTTGTACTTCCTTTGAATTCTGCACAGGCCAGCAGGTTAATATCATCCCATAATAGTCCTGTGGTCCGCCAGACTGATCCGTTGACAGCAGGGGCTCGTCTGCAGTGCTTTCGAGTCTCAGGGGTCCCACGAAATCCGACAGCTGAAAATGTTCTCCTCGTTCTGTCCGTTATTCTATCTGACACTCGTTTCGCACCGCGATCCCTCGTGAACACCCATTCCCACCACGAGACACCTCACGCAAATGAAAAAAAAAATCCAATTATCAGCATGGGCGAGGATCAGGGAGTGGAGGGAACATCCGTGGGCATTGGGATTGTCCCAAAACGAAGGCGTGATGTGACGGTGAAAAGTGATGAGCTGCACGTTCTGTAAATGTGGCGTGAGACCAGACGACGACCCAGGGGGAAATGTAGCTTACAGTTTGTCTCAAACGGCTTCAGCTGCTGGAAGTGGGTGTTTGATGCAGGTCTTAGGGGTTCTATGAAATCAAACCCAAATGTATGAGGCAATTCAAGGGCTAATGTGTTTTTTACACTTGGAACAGATCGGGCCTTCCCTAAAACTTGACCTCGCGTTACGCACTGGGGTGTGGTCCTGCTGGAACAGATCAGGGCCTTCCTTAAAACTTGACCTCGCTTTGTGCAATTTATTTGTTTTGGGCTTGTTCTGTGTTCTAGGCAGAACAAAAGTATTCTGAGGAGCAGTCAGCGCTGGTGAATGAAGCCTACAGGACGCTACAGAAGCCTCTCAGTCGCAGCGCTTACATGGTAACAGCTTTCTCTCAGTTTATTTACAATTATCCAAACATTCCATGTACCACCTATAGATCATTCGAAAGCACAGTCACCTCAAAGTATAAAAATTCTGGGTTCCTTGGAAGGCTGGTCTGGTGTTCCTTGTGTGTGGAGTTTGCATGTTTTTCAGAGGAAACTGTTTGTTTCTTCCAACTGTTCAAAAATGGCTACATTGGAGATACTAAATCACCCCAAATATGAATGCTTTCTGAAGGAAATGAGTGAATGGGTCATTATTATTAAGCCAGACCTTAATCAGTTTCATTATCTCACTTTTTATTAAACGATAAGCTCAATCCTCAGTACTTAACAAGCTCACACACTGTGGTAGGTCCATATACTTTTGACTGTATGTACTGCATAACAAACTCCTCCAATTGACGTCAATAGAGTAAGCTGTGTGTTTATACTTCCGCTCTGCAACTGACTTTTTCTTAATTGACTGACCCTCTCGGTCGTGACTGATTCTGCGGACGCTGTTTTAATGTCAGCTGCAGTTGCGTGGAGTCGAGTTGAATGAAGGCACGGACGACGTGACCGACCCGACCCTGCTCCTCCAGCTCATGGAGTTCAACGAGAACCTGGCAGAGAGTCGGAGCCTCGACGAGGTCCACGCTATGGGGCAGGAGGTGCGAGGTGTGTAGGACATTAACATCCCGTTTTGCAGCACGCAGATTTCAAAAAAAGCGCCGGCGCCCACACTGTGGCCTTGTTTATCTGACTTCCTATGCACAAAGGTGCGTTTTAGAGACTTGCCCAAGGCTACGTTTTCATTTTCCCATTTGTGGCTTTCTTATTTTTATCAGGCGGGTTATTCATCTGTTCACCCAGCATGCTTCTTTTTTTTTTTTTTTTTTTTTTTTTTTTGACAAGTCCTGCTCTGGCATCCCCATTTCCATTCATTTAGCTAAGGGTTTCATTATGCCATAAATAAATGCCATCCTTTTTCCCCCCCTCTCCTCCAGCGACATTGCAAAACTTGACAGAACAGATGAATGCATCACTGAACAAAGGTATCCTCTTATTTTCCTCCCTTAATTTGATACAGCTACGCATGCCAAGGTCGCTCTTAAGCAGAGAGCAGCTTTCCTTGACTCTGGAGGAAAGGGGTTTCTTATTTATTTTTTATCTCTCAACATTATTTACACAGGGGACCTGCAGTCAGCCAGAGAGCTCCTGACCAGAATGAAATACTTCACAAATCTGGAGGAGAGGGTAAAAGAAAAGGTGGCCGAAAACCTGTGAGGAGGAGGAGTATAAGGACTCTTAATAAACATTTTCTTTATACACAGACAAACTGCAGCTGCTTTACAGGTGGTGTTTTTTATCATGTTATTATTGTGTATACTTTAAATTAAAGAAGATTTTAGAACACACTGTCTTTCTTTAGTGTCTCTGCAGTTAAACCAGCGGTGCTGTCCTGTCTCCCTAATTGTAGGCTATTTAAATTTTTAGTCCCAGTGCCACAGGTGGCATGCAATATATGAACAGCATTGTGGGAACCGTTTGGGGAAGGCCTTTTTTTTCTGTTTTAGCATGATGGCTAGCTCCTGTGCACGCAGCAACACATGGTTGGATAAGCATGTAATGAATTTAAATTAAGATGTTGCACCCGGTCCTCTCATCCAACATCAGTGTCTGATCCCAAAAATGCTTTCCTGGATGAAATTCCCTCAGACAAACAAAATCTGGTAAAAAAAAAACAAACCTTCATATAAGACTGGAAGTTTTTAAGTATAATGTGTTCCATTGTTTAAGTAATTTATTGTTACTTTGCATCTCTACATTAAAGAATAGATAAATAGATGTCTTATGTCTTATCCCGGTTCCTCTGTGCAACTGTGTGTTGATGTATCGTAGTACACTGATACTGCAGTGATGGGTGATTTTAGGTATGTGTTCCTCTATAGTCTGAAATGTGTCATGGTTCTCAGTTCTCAGAGTGTGTCTCACTCTGAGTGTGAAAGTTTTGTACCCATTGTGTAAACCAGAAATAGCATAATCTTACAGCTGTGTTAGACTGATCGGTCTGTCTGTGTGTTTAGTCTTTTATGTTTTAGTCAGTAAACCGGCAAGAACTGAACATTTACATAAAGTGACTTAGTGTGGGATAAATTTTTGTTTTAATTTCCATTAAAGTCTGAGTTCACTTGTCATACATTTTTTAAAAAGGTAAGAAACAAACATCCAGACATGTTAATCTGAGTTTCATGTCAACGTTTAAGGATTTTCACGATTTCAATTTTGCTTAACACAAAACTAATAAAACTAATAAAAAATAACTATAAATAAATAGCCAACTGAAGTCGTTTCGTAATTTTGTAGTCAGCGCCATGTTAATTATGTCCATATATGGCATTCTGCAGAATAAAGGAACAACACAACTCCAGTAGTTAAGGGGAAACCAGCTACACTAGTATCCTCAAACATGATCTTTTTTTAAATTATTTTTCATTTAGCGTTATTTAAAAAAAATAAAAAATTATTATCCCATGGAGGTCAGAATTTGGAGTCCTACTCATTTTTTTTATAGCAAGTGCCTGTGAAAGGGACGTGTTTTGAGAAGCTTCTTAAAAATGAGGCTCAGCCTTACGGACATGGAAATAGTTAATGTTGGTTTCCAAAATGCGCCTTAATTAAGTTCTGTGGGGAATAAATATGTTCATATATTTTTTCTGTTTATTTATTCGCACGTATGTCAGTGTATTATCTGAATTAGAAAGTCCTGCATTCAATATTGTCCAGAATTATGATAATGCACTGTATAATGACTGTCAGTCATTTGACTGACAAATAAAAAAAAAAAATCATGATTTGTTTGTTAAGCAGGCTTTCATTAAGTGTGTTGGCAACAAACATTCTGTTAAATAGTTTGTAGAGAGTTGTACAAAGCTACAGCAAACAATACTAAGTGACTTTTACCCATTTATATTACTCAAAACCAGTACAAACCACAAATGAATAAAATTGCCATTACCCGCTTCACTGAAGCAGCTTCCTGGTGTGTATGCTAAAATATGTTATAATTTCTTAACAACAAACACCGGTTGATTGAATTGCTAAGTCAGTTGTTAGAAGTTATGTTGTGGATATGAATTGTGTTCATTTATTATTTTCTGCTTAATTTTTTGGTCTAAAAACTAGGGTCGTGGGGTGTGGTTTCCCCATACCCATCCAGGGGAGAATGTGCTCAGCCCCCGAAACAGTCACACACGCGCACAAACTGTTTAGGGCAATTTTAGAGCGTTCAGTTTAGCTTGAATTCATGTTTTTGGACTGTGGGAGTAAACCGGAGAACCCCATAGAAACCCACGCGCACACAGGGAGAACATGAAAACACTCAGATTGAAATACGAAAATGGAATCCCCAGTGTTGAGTGGCGAACATGCTAACCACTAAGTCACCGTGTTGCTCATAAATTGTATTGTGTTGCTAAAATAAAAAAATCTTATAAACACTAAAAGTTTGAGGAAGGGTAGTTAATCGTGGATGGTTAGGTGGACTGGGAGGATAAATGGGTGGGTGGATGAATGGAGAACTTTAATTTGGATTGGTGGGTGGGAGAATAGATGGATTAAAATGCTGAGGAAAGAATCAATTTAATAGTTGGTGGTTAATTGCCATATAGATAGTGTTCTCTTTTGTGAGAAAAGAGAATGGTGTTATGTAACCTATGTAATGCAAATACAGTTTTGTTAATCTAGGTACATTCTAATGTAAGATAATTTAGTCTTAACCAATCCAAATTAAAAACATGAATATTACTTTAACCTTGTCTTAAACATCCAGCACATCGGTGTAAAGGGCATGTGGCTTTAGCATTAGGTGAAGGTTGTGTGTTAAACTTTAACTGTGCTGCGTTTACTGTGATTAATGCGTCTTATTACAGTGTAATGTGAACTGATTCATTAAGCCTTAATTGGACTGAGTTTGTGCTCGATCGTGTCATTACTGCGGACACCCAGTAAAACATCTTGCTCTGATTAGATTTAGCCACAGAGAAATTGTTTTTTCCTGCGCCAGTTCGTAGCATTGCTCAGGGTGCCAAATAAACGAAATTATCAAGAAATCCATTCACCATTTTCAGATTAATGATTGGAGGTAAGGAAAAGCTTCTCAGTGTGGATGGAGGAGATGGATGGAACTATTCATGTTGGATTGTGAAGAGAAGCAAGTCACCTGAAAACCACACTGAAGGTGTTCTGCTTTGAGAGTGAGCAGAGATTTTTTTAGACCTTCAATTGGAATAATTTTTTTAATGCTGTTGTTTGAATCCTGCAGATTCGCATTTTTGTATCTTTATATTTTAGGGTTTCTTAAATGGTGGGTCGCGGACTCGTTGTGGGTGGATGGGAGACATCGTCATTTTTGTTGACTTAAGATAACACCGGAATCAAGGTTTTTCAATTGTTTTCCTCGAAAATACATCTTCGTCATGCTTTTGCCGGTTGCTTTGGATTTTATCGGCGGGCTCGCATGACGTGGACATGTCTCATTGTCTCCATTAAGTTTCCCTTGAGAAGTGTAATCATTAAAATGTTTGAGAGTGGCATTGAGATCTCTGATATCATCTGAATGTATGAAAAGTGTCCAGGTCTTTTATCTTGAAAAAAAATGGGCATGCATCAGACAGCATCGCATTATCGTTGCAATGGTAACCACTTTTTGTTTACCGGCTACCTTTCTTTTTAAATTTATGATTATTTCGGGAGGCAAAATGACAATAACCTGAAGTATTTTATATGTAGATTTTTCGTTCGTTCAAGTTCCCCAGTTTCTTACAGTAATTGCTCTTAAAGTCACTTTGCATGCATGTGTATTTTCAAATGTGTTTTTGAATCTTATTTTTACTTCAAAAATAAATTTGTTTGGTTTGAGAACATCAACCACATTTTTCCATATTTATTCACCATCACCTCCATCCACCTTGTTGATGCAACTAGTGGTGTGTAGGTGTATTGCACTTGTATGAGCAGATCAGACAAATGCTGCTGGAGTTTCTAAACGTTGTGTTTAATAACGTCTTTCCCTTTATAGATGTCAAGACAAACAGCTGCTCATATGCTGTTGCACAGTTTGCGTTAGCCATCCTCATATTATTCATCACTGCCTGCTGGATGCTGAGTGCTGGAATTGCTTGGTTGGTGGATCATTTCATTGGTAGATGAGTCCAGCAGCATCAGATCCACTCGTATTGCTGAGAATCCTCCATTTCCCCCAAAAAGCACTTGCAGCAAGTGCAGACCAAAATTATTTAAAGAAACAAAATTGACTACAGTCTCAGGTATCGAACTACAAAGTGCATCTATATGGAACAATTGCTTAAATGTACCATGAGTGTAGAAACATCGCGGTGTATCGCTCGCATAATAAAATGACCAGTGAGCATATTTGAATGTCCATGGTATAATGAGATAAATAGTAAAAATTCCGGCAGTTTAATGAAGCCAGTTGCAGAGATAACAGCTCCCTTCTGCTTGTTTATTTTGTGCAGGAGAACACCGGCACACAGATGAGTTTTTCCGCGCAGAGACCTCGTTTCCTTAATGCATGCAGATTGGCTGGGAATTAAACGTTGCCCACCCACTACAGAGAGCGAGACGGAGTGAGTGAGTGGCATGTGGCCTATTTATTATTCAAGCTGTAATGGGACAACATATTCCATGGCTCCTAAATAAATGAGAAAACATGACTGACCAATTCTGGAGCCACTGCTTTGTGCCAGCACTTTCAAAATAAGGCATAAGAGAAAGGAGGAAAACGAGAGCGGTGAAGGAAAGAGAAGGAATAAGAGATTAAGTAAAATCATCTTAGAGTGGGGGAGAGAAATTGGAGGAATGAGAGGGGGGGGGGGCGGTGGAGGAGGTAAAAATGCCAAGAAGGGACCAAAAGAGAAAGAAAACAGCAGTATAGAGAAATGAAAACAAGTTTTAGAAAAGGAAAAAAAAGCAGTGCACCGAATTTGGACTCTAACCAACACATCCACAGTCACAAAACTATTCTCCTCCACAGCATAATAGGAATATAGTTTTAGACTGACAGACAATTATCGAGAATAATAGAGACATACGGTGGAGATCAGGTCTGACATGCTTTGCTTTCCAATGAGTGAAAAACCTTTTATCAGATCTGTTTACCAAATAAAATTCCTGTCTTTTAGACACATGTATGCAAATGATATACAGATTATACAAGTCTGCATAAGCCAAATCAAAGGGTGAATGGATTGATGGATTGGGTGGGTGATCATAAACTGGAGGCTTGGCTCGGGTGATGGATATGCAAGTGATTAAGGAGGTCACGGGCTGAAAACCGGTATGATCTGCGGATAATGGATAAATGATTGAGTGGTTAAGTGAATGAGTTGGAGGCTTTAACAGCTGATTGGGATGTGAGTTGCTGGGTGGATGAAGGGCTGAATAAACAGCGTATGAATTGATTGTTGGTATGATTGGATTTATAGACAAACTGATGACTGATTCAAAAATCTATGGTTACAGGAAAAAAATAATTGTAAGGTGGATAAATGGTTGGATGATCATATAGTTTGATGGGTGGGTGAATGAATGGATAGATGGATTGCAATGTGATTTGGTTAATTATGGCTAAGTAAATTAGACATGAATAATTGGCTAGTGTTGGACAAAACTGTCCGCGCATTCCTTTAAAAAGAGAGAGACAGACACTTAAGTAAATGAACAAAGATTATATTTATTAAGACAATATGGAAAGAACACACAGAGCTCTCCTCGATTTTATAGCTCTATGTTTCTTCAAAAATCCTCGTCTCTAACTCCATCTTTTGTACTAAGCATCAAAGTAATTTTCTCTCATATCCAGAAGGAAGTTGCCCCTCTCCTGTTCAAGGTGAGAATCGCTTCAAGGGAGAATCTTAAAGATTGCGTGTCCCACAATTTGTTTAATGTTTTTGTTCCTCTATCCCCGAGATATTGTTTTAATCATGTCTGTTTTGTCTAATTTACTCGGGAATGTCAGTGTGACCCTGCATTCGCTCATCACAGCCCCGTCCAATTTTGCTCAGTAATTATGCAGTCAAGCAGTTTTAGAGTTTGACGATTATATTCACTAAATGCACTAAAGAGAAAATACCGCGCACTAGCTGGATGGAAATATTAGTGGGTGGATGAATAATAGGTAAATAAGTGGTTTATATGGATGAAAGAGTGGCTGGATGGATGGTAATAAAATTTAATTGATAATGTATTAGTGCATGAGAAATTGGATGGATGGATGGTTTTGGGAACAGATTAAAGTCAATGGATGGGTAGATGTAGACATACAATACAGTACAGTGCCCTCCATAATTATTGCCAACCCTGGTTAAGAAGTGTTGTTTGGCTTCTAATCATATTTATTATACTAACTGTACCCGCCATCCGTTGCTCTGACTCATCTGGTTCAATTTAAAAGAAAGAAAAGAGAATGGGCACGTTTCTGATATGTTAAACGTAATAATGTGAAAGATAAAAGGCAGTTGTTTTTTAACTTTACCCGTGCGCCAATCAATGTACACCAAGCGCCTCGCGTCATCTTCTTCCACTCTACCCATACAGCAGTCACTATACGCCAGGTGCCTTGCGTCATCCCCTGTACTCTACCCACGCGTCAATCGCTAGAGTAGGGCCCATATTTTGAATTGGGTCCCCGTGGGAATTTTTTGGAA
>JAOUQT010000025.1:1223518-1236767 GCA_025769995.1 Xyliphius kryptos
TGCACGGATGGGTTAAATGTGGAGGACAAATTCCTCTGTGTGTAAGCACAGTAGGCAAAATGAATCACTTTATCACATTCTCAACATGATGCTTCCTTTTTTGTATGTTGGTGTGTTATATCTCAGAATTATAGTAATTTACAAAGGTTGTACTCTGTTTTAGTGAATAAGACTTATTGTGAGTAAGGCTCTAAAGAGGGGTTTAATTTGGTCCAATTTAGTCTATAATGTACTACCACACTCTTCCGATATCACTGCACCTGGGAACCTCAAAGCCTTTCATTTATTTTCCTGCGTGCTCTACCTCCTCACTGCATGATTTGCATTGATTTTGAACATTAAGGACATACAGACCTTTACTCTGGAAATTGAACCCTGGAGCCTCAGCGGTGCGCTCAGCGGTCCTACCCTGTGTTTGTTTTGTTTTCAGTTAATTAACTTGTGTTTTGTTCCGGTTTCATCCCGTTTTTGTTAATTAACTGTTCCGTTTTGTTATTGGGTCTTTGTTTGTCATGTGACAGGGACTTTTGTTTTATATACTCCCCTGTCCTTGATTGATTTTTTTTTGGGTTTTGTGTGACGCGTGTTGGTTTCGTTTTTGTACTCCGTGTTTTTCTGTTTTTTATAATAAACTCTATTTTCGTCAACCTGGCAACCTGGCTCTTCCCTGCTCGTCTTGAGCACTCGTTCGGATTCCGACACGCATTCGTCACACTCTTGTTGCAAGACAGAAGTGCTAACCACTGCGCCACAATGCCCCCACCTATGCAGGCCTGATAAACACTCTAGAACCGCAATACTTAACTGGTGGGTTGCAAACCCAAAGTGGGTTGCGGACACGCTCTGGGCGAGTCATGAACAGCTTGTAAAATATATATATATATATATATATATATATTTTATTTAAATACTCATTTTGTATTTGTCTTTTATCTTGGACACAAAAGACTGAAAATTCTCATTGCAATGGTAACCACTATTCGTTTGCTGGTTACCCTTGTAAAAAATGTTGGTGTATATTCTATAAAGTGGGTGCTCCTTCAAGTATTAATCCAACAAGAACGGAACACATCCTATGATCCCCTTTAATGTTTAGCGTTTTCTAGATAGTACCTGTATTGTCGTTTTAATGCGTCAGTATTGTGCCACCATTCTACTCACTAACTGAACCCTCACATGCAGTGGTGACTGTAACGTGGGTCTCTATTTCCTGACAAAGCATAGCAAACAGAAATAGCTACATTTGGAGGACAGGGACTTGATCCACGGCCAGATTGGATAAAGCAGTGGGTCATCATCCGCAAACAATCAGCCTATCACAGCGAGGCACGCCATCTGTTTGAGGGAGTGGAAAGGAGACAAGCCCAGGTCGTCGCAGTGGGTTTTCTGTGTGTACATGGGCTTATGAAGGCGTTCATGCTGGAGACTGAATCGCAATCCAAACTGGAAGAAACAAATGTGTATATGTGTATACCTCATTTACAAAACGTGACGCAAAGACTCAAATCTAGGTGAAAATCGTTCCCTGAAAAATATGCTGAAAATGGTTCCTGAAAACAATCCATGGCCAATCCAGGAAAAAAAAATCATAGTCTTGAGCTCTTTTACTATAAAATATGGTTGGACATTGGTTAGGAAATCAGTCTGAAGTATGGTGGTTTAAATCTTAAGTTCATCATGTTTGGGCCCTTGAGAAAAGCCCTAAACCCTAGATGCTCCGAGGTGTTATATTATCACGACCCTGTGCCCAGATCCAAATCACCAAGTTGTGATTGTTGGAAGTTGATTGAAATAAAAGCATTTGCAGAATGACTTTGTTTTTTCTTAAACACCAATGGCACTGAAGTGGTCATTTGCTGAAGTAGCCTATCTGTCTTAAAGGTACCTAACATGGAGTCCTGGTTCAGCAGGTCAATGATACTTTGGACCTCAGCTTTATCTAACAAGAGTTTGTTCCAATGTTGGGTAATAAAAGTATTATGCAGTTTAAGTTCCTGTACTTCCACATTCTTATATTCAGGTATCTCACGAACCACTGGATTTATTCATCATTGCTAACATCGATGCATTTAAGGTGTTCATGCTTTGGATGTGCTGACACATCCATCCTCTGCGTAAATAATACACACTTTAAACATTTCATTTAAATTCAGTCACGTAGGGAGTGGAGCGATAATTAAAGCGATCCTTCAGTGGCTCCTATTATATTGCATTTCTCTCTAAATGCCAGTTCCGAGTTCCATCCCACAGAGGTAATGGTTTAAACATGAAACAAGCAGAAACCCGAAGTTATGCACGATGGCAATTACATTTCTGGTGCAAAAGAACACAATTATGTGGTTATTGCTGATTATTCCAATGCTTGTTTAACTGCCTACAGAACAACTGTCCTGCAACCGGATGCTGTTTGTCTGAGGGAAGTTTGCTCATCGGCACCGATATTGGCTCACAATCTCCTTTCCAATACATCCCACCAAGGTCTTCCAGGGGATTGAGGTTGGATCTCTGTAGAGGCCAACTAAGTTCTTCCACATTTATGCCTGTAGCATACATCAGCCTTTGTTTATGAGGGATTAAAGACTCAACTGCCATTATATTAAGTACAACTTGTTGTTACATAGATTTTGTAGTTCTTTACCTACTTTGTTAGCCCCTTCAACAGATCATACGATGATTTGAGTGATCACCACCATGTCAATATCACTGCAGTACTGAAAATCATTCACCACCCTAATCTCACCTCATCTCATTATGAAGACGCCACCCAGATTGTGAGGAGAAAATGTTTACCACTAAGCCGTCCCAGCACCCTAATAAGGCCTGATAATCGGAAAACATACTAAAGCAGGCTAACTAAAAATGTAGAGAAATAGATGAACTAAAATATGTGATTGTAGAACTACAAAGTCCATCTTGCTCAAACAATGAGTGTAGATGTCAAGGTAACCGTTGTTTCTGATGTGCACCAAACTAAATATAAGGGTGTAGACATTTTTGGGATCACATGCCCCGCCCCCTGTTCTAGGTAAACATGATAATCTGCCCAGTAAAGACGTCCATAACGAAGCGCCTGTACAAAACGAGATATTTTATTTGTAATATATTTATGCTTGTACACCAGTAAAATAAAATGCATATCTATAGTTCCATCGCAATCCCTTTTAAAGTCAGTCAGCATTACTTTGATGGTCGCCACTTTTAAAAACCATGTGTGTGATGCAGACCCTGCCTGTTTAAGGGAGAAAGAAACGGTTGCCTTTACAGAAATACTTATGAACATAAAAAAAATAACAATCTTAAACAAAATGTACCACTTTTTAAAGAACACTGTGAACAAAAATCATGTTTCTGCATCTGGAACCTTCAACATTCGTGTGCTTTATTGGTTCACTGGCGTTTTTTCCTTGATCTTTAATTTTTTTTTTCTTGGGTGGTCGAGAGTCCCATTCTGGCCAGTGTAAGCTTTTGCAGGTAAAGAAGAGGAAAGAAGACTCCCTGTGGTGTTGCTTAAACACAGCACATTGAAAGTTACACAGAACAAACATTTGGGCACTGAGTTTTTTTTTTTTTTTTAATATATATTATGTACATTAAAGTCATTATGGTTTTGTAAAGGCATCCATTTCTGTAGTTGTGTCTTTAGCTGTGTTTGTTTCCTTAACCGTGCAGGTCCACCTTAAAAACACTGTCCTACAGTCGTCCTCTGGACCTGTGGGTCACTGTGGAAAATGTGACATTGTCGTAAGCAAAACTGATCTGAGAATCTTTTTTCTTTTTTTTGGTCCTCTGGTTTACTAAGACAGGGTTAAGGACAACCAGGACATGACAAAAAACAGAAATCCAAGCGCTCTGGGTGTTGATCCGTGACCTTTTAGGCAGGACTGGTCTGATTTGGGCTTTTTGGAGCACTTTTTCTTCTTTTTTCCGGGAGTCGATGAGGGTTCGATGTCCAACAGTTCTGGTTTGAGTTTGTCCAGGGGTTGGTCCAGGTTGTTGGAAAGGGTCCCCAGTGGTCCATCGTTGAGACTAACTCCTTGCTTGCTCCGAGTGTCGTTCCTTACCCGTTCTGTCTCATGGATTTTCGTTTTCGATATGTTTTCCTTCTCCTTCTGTGGGTTGTTCGTGATCTGCCGGCTGTTATAGGACGACGGGTCGGGTATGGACTTGCTGGATTTAATGGATGACTTGTCATTGTCGGCAAGGCAGCACCGAGGAATGCCCTCTCCCAAGAGGTCATCAAAGGAGAGGAACTTTCCAGATTGGGATTTGGTCTCTACACAGCCCTCCAGGTCGTTTCCCTTGAGGCGCTTTAGGTCTTTCCCCTCAAGTGTTACTGGGAGGTGACATTCCAACTCGGAACTGGAACCTTTAAAGCGTTTAAACCAGTCCCAGAGTGGTCTTGCTCGGCAGTCGCAGACCCATTGGTTCCCGTTTAGGCGCAAGTACTGCAGGGACACCAAAGGCTCCATGACCTCACCACTTAGCATCGTGAGGTTGTTAAAGAACAGAAACAAGGTAGTCAGGTTCCCGAGATCACCAAATGCCCGGTGCTGCACGTGAACGATCCGGTTTTGATGCAGTAGTAAACGGTCCAGATGAATTAACCCTCGCAACATATGATTGGTCACCACCTTGATTTTGTTGTTGTGCAGGAACAAGTATGTGAGGTTGGCCAGGTCCAAGAAAGTGTCGTCGTGCAGGGCAAGGAGGTTGTTGTCTTGTAAATACAGATACTGTAGGGAGAACAGTCCACGAAACACCCCGGTAGGAATTTCAGACAGTCCACACCTGTGCAAATGCAAGGTGTGGAGCTTGGTGAGCCCCCGAAAGGCCGATGGACTGATGGTCCGAAGGTTACTGTTGTCACCGATGTCCAGTTCTTCAAGTCTCTCCAAACCATAGAAAGCCCCGGCCTCGATGTGGCTGATGTTGTTGGAGTACATCCACAAGACGGTGAGGTTGTGTACAGAGCTAAAGCTGGTGGAACGGACCACTGTCAGTTTGTTGCTCTGCAGAAAAATCCGCTGGCTGCGGACCGGAATTTCAGTAGGAATGGATAAGAGTCCCAGCTGCTGACAGGCCACTGTCGGCCTCGGCTCGCTGTAGCACACACATTTCGCAGGGCAGCCGTTCAGTACTGGCACAAGATTCAGGCACAGGACCAGGCAAAAGAGTCGACTGTCTGTAAAGAGAATACAAAGGAGAAGTTCAGTTCAGTCTGAGACCATGAGTAATTACACAGAAACATTACATTTGCTGGTCAGCACAAAAGAGGTAATTATATCAGTAGTTAAATTAGAATGACCCGAACTGTAAGGATGGAACATTGGGGAGAACACAAAAGATTTGTAAGCAGATGTAAGGATGTGGACGCAGGAATAACCAGAGACTTATAACAATCTGTGGCTGAACGGTTTATTTTTTTAGCCACAAACATTTTGGCATCGTAGCACCTCAGCTGAACCACGATGAATAACAATGAACAAGTAAGCAGTATAATAGCAACAGAGTGCTTTACAAGGTTGTCCACAGATAGCAAAGCGGCATTTGCCATGCAGTTATTCACAGCCAAATGGGAGAGCAGGGCATACAGTAAGTCGCTAAATTTACAAGATGCCACATGGATCTTGGAGAATATTAGTTGTGCTCACTTCTTGCCGTCTAGCAGCCCCCGAATGGGGTAAATAATGCGCCCACTAGAGTTTCAGCATGGTCGATGCAGAATGCGTCAATACTTTTGTCCACATAGTGTATATAAAGCTAAATTTTACTTAAATATAAACAATACAAGTAAAGAAAACGTATACATAATAATTAACCGTGGAACCAACAACAGTACCTTGTTATTTCTTGTTTTGTCAGCTATGTAAAATTGTTAGAGAAGCCATGAGAAGACAAGCTGTAGAGTTTCAGTTTTAAAATAAGCTACGCCAGCACATATCATTGTCTAGGGACTCATTCCTATCTATCAGTCAGGGCGAAAAGGAGGGTCTGGGGCTGCTGGGAGTGCTGATGAATTAAACATGGGACTAAGCTTTGTGTAAAATTAGTTGGCACTAATGGGAACCATGGAGGTAATCAGAGTCCTGCCTAAAAAAGAGATGAGGTTGTAGTCAGAATCATAAGTGCACTCGTTCGACGTGAGCGGCCGGAGTGGTGCTGCTGATGAGGCACTTATACGAAGCATATTTTGTAAAACCTATAAAAAGGAGAAACAGGGGAAGGGGAACTCAGATATCCAACAGGCTCGTGTAGGTATAAGGGTGAGGTGGCCACATACATTTGGACTTGCTGTCAAAATGTTTACATTGCAGCAAAATCCAACAGGAAGCTTTATTAACCAGGAACCCGGGGATTTTTCCACTGTCTGTTTCTCTGCTATCATCAGCTCATAGTGTGGTTCCATCTCTCCACCGGTGTCCCTCCATCCAGCAGCTTGTTAAATGGAGCTTGCTTGAGGCTTGACAGCAATCCCGGGCTACACTTTCCCTCAAAAACCTGTCTTCCTGCTCTACTCCTCAGCCATGTCCCTTGCTGGAAAGCTGTCAGACGCTCATCCTTTTTTGCTCCGGAGCTGATAAAAATATCGCGGTCGGCTCGACAGAGCTATCAGACCTATGTCTGTAGTCGCTCCTCATTAGCAGGCTATACACACCCAAGGACACGCCACGAACCGGATTCACAGGCTTCCCACTGGTACAATCGCTAACAACCTGCAAGAGAGCCTTCGATAAAGTTAAAGCGAATTATACAGTTGTCAGTTACCCCAAATACCCTTGTTTAGGTTTTAGCACCTTTACCAGGCTGTTTGGATGAACCCAGGCTTAGTGGATGGGACAATAAGACCGTGGGTTGTTTGCTGCTACTGTGATAGTGACTTTATATAGATTTGCCACACCTACTGGCTGGTTTGACGCCAGAAATCTGCCAAGAACCCCAACTAAAACTGACACTCGGCATAAATACAGGAAATTTACATTATATTGCCAAAAGTATTTGCTCACCCATCTAAATGATCAGAATCAGGTGTTCCAATCACCTCCATGGCCACAAGGGATATAATCAAGCACCTATGCATACAGACTGTTTTTACAAACATTTGTATAAAAATGGGTGTTCTCAGGAGCTTAGTGTATTCCAGCGTAGAACTGTAATTGGATGCCACCTGTGCAACAAATCCAGTCGTGAAATTTCCCCGCCCCTTTTTCATGGCTCCATGGCACAAAAATGTTGGTCACTTTCTGCAGTCAATCACTACAAAACTCCAAACTTCATGTGACCATCAGATAATCCTAAAAACAATGTGCAGAGAGTTTCGTGTAATGGGTTTCTATGGTCGAGCAGCTGCATCCATGCCATACATCAGCAAGTGCAATGCAATGCGTCGGATGCAGTGGTGTACAGTACATCATTACTGGACTCTAGAGCAGTGGAAACTCGTTCTCTGGAGTGACAAATCGCACTTCTCCACCCAGGAAAACGGTACTTGTCTGACTGCACTGCACTAAGTATAAAGTTTTTCAGGAGCTGGGCTTGGCCCCTTAGTTACAGTGAAAGGAACTCTGAATGCTTCAGCATACCAAGACATTTTGGACAATTCCGGAGACTAAGAGCCAGGACTTCTCATCCAAAATCAGTGTGTGACCTCACAAATTCGCTTGTGGAAGAATAGTCAGAAATTCCAATTAACACTCTCCTAAACATTGTAGTCAGCCTTCCCAGAAGAGTTGAAGCTGTTCTGGCTTTAAAGGGTGGAACGACGTTATATTGAACCCTATGGATTAGAAATGGGATGTCACTTAAACTCATAGGTGAGCGAATGCTTTTGGCAATATAGTGTAGCAATCCACATTCAGACCACACGTAGGTATAATTAAGAGAATTTGTACTTTTCGTAAATTTTACGCTTTCCAATACGATACCAAAGATACACTGACACAATCTACTTCAAGCTATATAAAGGAAGCTTTAATGGGAGAAAACAAAGGAATCTGAGTCAAACTTAAGTATTTTCTTAAATATAACTGGTCCAGCCTCAAAGCGCTCTTTCAGCCAGAGTGAATAACAAAGCCGTGGTTAAAATTGTGCCGTCCCCTCACGGTAGAAAAACATTGAGACGACGTTCTCAAGTTACAAGACTATTAGGAGTGGAATCATAAGTGCCTCTCAGCAAGCGAAGGACCTCTCTGACACGTTATGAGGGGGGATGCTGCACTCACACCAGCACTCAGCTTTGCATGACATTCGTTGATTGCTGTTTTTTTCTCAAAAGGCAAAAAAGAAAACACTTACGCTTGACAAAAGAAATTCAACAGAGGAAGAAGCCGCACGGCGGCGAGACGGGAGGAAAACACTTCTCCGCTGTCTAATTAAATTATTTGTGAGGGCAACAATAAGAGGAACGCAACGGAGCAGACACTTTAGATAAGCACAACTGCAGAGAGCAAGAAAATACGAGAGGGAATCTTGTTGACTCAAATATTGAGAGATAGCATTTCCTGTCTGGATGGTTATTCGTATATTGATGTCTGTGTGGGTTGAAAACAAAACCCTTTTCAAATATTCATACCTGGGACCTGTTTTGTAACTTTTTGGGGAAAGTATTGAAGCCATTGTGTTACTTTTAGTGTTCTGACTAAGGAAATCCACCACTGTAGAACAGGAATCCGCTCAATGCTAAAGAGCAAGCGGTTTCAAAGCTTAAAGAGCTCATTGCCCTCTAATCAGGCCTCCTCATTAATTCAGAAAGGCTCATTGGCTGACAGCAAAACAGGAAAATCGGCTAAATGGATTACCAGTACACCGCAGGACAGACATGCGAAAGTATATTCACACCTAGAGGAAATTTGCACCTGGTTTAGTTTGAATCTTTGAACCCTGGTTTCCAGGGAAGTCCATGGGGACATGAGGAAAACATATTGAACAAGAAAGCAGCATCACTTTTTTTCCATCAGGAACTGGTGTGAGTGATACAATCATAAGGCATTTAGTATTGCCAATGTACCAATGTTTTTGGAACGTAAGTACCATAAATAAATACACTCCGGCACAGGAAGGACATGCAGACTCCACAAATCCAGAGCCTCCTTGCAATAAGGCGTTAGCACAAACGGCTGCACAGTCCACATATTCCAGTCTCCAGCCACTAATATTCCATCCAATAAATGTGGGGAGCTGAGAAGTCAACATTGACAACCTTGGAAAGTCTGGCATTAAGCTTGTATTTCTCTGCAGCACCGAAAATCTGTTGAATGTTTCCATCATCCTAACGGTGTAAACAGAACTCAACCAGCTGATTTAATTTCCCCCATCCCATTTACTGTTGGAGAAATAAAAAAACTGCTTTCCACACACGTTGCACACAGGAACAGATGCCATGGTAGAGAACAAAGGGCATTCAGGAGGAAATTCGAATACCAATGAAAGCAGAAGGAGGGAAAGGATGTAATTGCACAGTGCTGCGTATTACATATGTTTTTTTTCATAAAGACTTTATTCAGACTGATCACATTTAAATTATATGCAGAATTTTTAGACAAGGTCAGTGTTTTTAAACTTTTAACCTGGGCGGCTGAAGGGAGGGAGAGTGATTGTGCTAAAAACTATAACCTGGACAAAACACAAGGCCCCACCATCTACAGAAAGCCTCATTGAAACTGTAGCCGGTGATCCGACTAGAAGCCAAGCACTGCTGCCCCGCCGTGCACCATCACGCAGAGACTTGGGTGGATGAAAACCAAGAGGTAAGAAAAATGTGGTTATATGTGCACTGCGAGAGTAAATAGCACTGTGGTGATGAGAGATGGCTATAAAGGACGTTTAAATGTCACACTGTCAGCATCATGCAGGTAAATGTCACAAATGTTTTATTAGCATACACAATGCTAGCAACACTGACCTACCGACATCCTGCGATAACCGATCTACGTGATATTGAAAACACATGTTTTGTGTTTGCTGCTTTGAAATGCTACGGTACGTTTAACAATTTGATGGAATTATGTATTTAAGGCAAATTGGCTGCTCTAAATTTTCCCCATAGTCTGGGTGTCCCAAGCCCAGTAGAGGTGAGGGTTGTGTCAGGAAGGGCATCCAGCGTCAAACACTTTACCAACTCTAATATTCAAGTACATCCATGTTGCAACCCCTGAATAATGAAGGGTAAAAGTCGAGAGAAAAAAGAAGAAGATGTATTGATAAATGCGATACGATAACTCCCTGTAATGTTCGCACAGGGAGAGCATGCACTGAAAGGACCTGTGTTCACCCTTTGGAAACTGGATCCAGATCCGTAATTCTGTGAGGTGCTAATCGCTGCGCCAACATATCTTTCTTTAATACACATTGTGGCATCATGAAGCTGTCTTCAGGTAACATGTCTCTGTTTATGGGTCAGATTAGTAAAGATTTCGAAACAAGGACTGTGTCCTAAATCACCAACTGCCTACTATATGGTACACAAAAGTTAACAATCTAAGGGTTGTGGGTTTAAATCCCAGTTCCACTGAAGTTACCAATGTGGGTCCTTGAGCAAGGCTCTTAACTCTCATTGCTCCAGGGCTGACCCCTACTATTAAATGGGATAATTTGGATAAAATTGTCTGCTAAATTACCAAATGGGAATGTAATGTAAATGTGAATATGCAATAGGCATCAAGTAGTAGGTAATAATTTCCCAGTTGACCGGAATTGGAAGCTACTTTGGATTAGGATTTCTTATCCTTATTCAGATGGGTGCTTTATTTACTTTCCAAATTTTTGGTTTGGGTTTCAGCTGTTTTTAATGATGACGCTGCTCCTGTACATCCCGAAAAAGGCTTAAATACAGAGTCTACCACCTGTCACAGAGGGAAGATGAGACACCCCGAGTCCAATACGGCTTAGAATATTCGGGGCCAACGAGCTTCAATGGTTATCGAGGGAAAAGCCTCAGCCGGTAAATGAATAGAATTCTGCTGAATGTATGACAAGCGTTAAACACCGCGAGGAGAAAAGAGGGAACAAAGCATCTTTATATTTAATGATCTCCTTGAAGAAGTGCACACTACAAACTTTCACATTTCTCCGTTCTCCATTATTGTATTTCCTTCCATTAAAGTTGTAACTAGGCAATATACAGCAATAATAATTGATCTTTAGGCTGAACGTGATGCCATACCGCTGGCAGGCTCCTGCACCGTGGGGTTAAAAACCACAGGGAAAGGATGGTTGGATTTTGGATAAAAGCACGTCTTCGTAGAGGAAGATGAACGGATGCTGCGTGCTTCGCTGCCCTGATTTCTTATCCAAACGACATTGGAACGAGTAAAAAATGGGCTGCTTGTGCTGAAAATTGTCCGTCTAGACACTTCCACTAGCGCCTCTCTGCCAGCCTCATGCCTTTTGCATTATCTCGATTTGATGGCAGCCTAAAAGGATCTCTTAATTATATATTTTTTAACCTAAGGTGATGAAATGGTTGATGCAAAACAAAAGTAAACAACTGCACCCAAGTCTGTGGCTTGGCTCTGGTTACGTTTGCTTATAAACACATTTAACTATATTAGGATAAAATGCACTTTAAAATTACATCCAGGTTATTGGTTCTTGTTCAACAGGCTAATATGTTATGCCTCTATCCCATGTTAGGCCATCCACCAACTTTTTAAATACTGTCAATGGAGTACTACTGAGTTTAATAACAAGGATGTGATGTGTGAATGCACCACACTATTCTTCCTGTGGTATTATGTACCAATCTTTCTACAATCAACCTTCCTATCAACCTTAACCTACCAAACTCATAACCTCTGGGTGGCACGGTGGCTAAGTGGTTAGCATGTTTGCCTTTCATAGCTGTGGATTCCCGGTTTTCATGTTCTCCCCGTGTCTACGTTGGTTTTCTGCGGGTGCTCCGGTTTACTTACATAGTCCAAAATGGATTGAAGGTAAATTGACTTCTCTAAATTGCCTTAAATAGTCTGTGTGTGAGTGAGTGAGTGTGTGCCCAGCAATAGATGATGGGCATGCGGAACCCCCAACACGACCCTCATAGAGGATTAAGCGGAAGATATTGAATGAATGAATGAACTCATAACTTACCTGCCAAATCAATCTTCCCATCAACCTACACTTCATTGAACTCCTGATCAGCGGTTTTCAAAACATACATCGGCTCTAAGTTAAGGTCTCGCTTTCTCGTTTTTTCTAAACAAAGCGCCACGCCACTGAATGCCAAACATGGCGCTCCCATTAGAATCCAAGCAATTTATTTCCAGTGTAAATGGAGGTGGATCTCTGGAAGCCTCCCAAAATGTGCAGCTTGTCATTTGGTAGGTGCCAAATGTAATGAGATTTTGGACTGCGAAACAGAGATGCTAATTCAGATTAGTAAGATAGTAAGATCAAGTGATCTGCAGCATATGTGTGTTCGCTTATTATGTTGTCTGTCATTTTGCAGAATTACCAATTGTCATGTTCCTCGTCCCCGTACCTGAGCGCCGCGGCCCAACTCACTGCAAAAACAGCATCTGTTATCAAGTTTCCCAGAGCTGGTTTTACATAATAACCATCATAAGCAGCTGCTGAAAACCTCAAGTCATTGGGGCTTCAGACTCCGTGTTGAATTGCTACCTTACTGTGATCATAAAAACAATTAATTTGCATAGTGAAGTGATCAAATAATTGTAATTTTTAGTGAATGATGGCTGTAATTATTGTTATATGAGATATGTAAGTTTATCATTATGATATTTTTAATAAGTATATACAGCAACAGGTGGCACTACTCTTACTAATACAAAGAGGTTTACCTCTGAGTGCATGTGCATCTAACACACAATAAATAAAAGAAACAAGAAAGAAGAAGCCAACCAATCAGGACTTGATTCTGCTGCACCGACTGTTTCGAGGCACTGCAGGAAGCTCTTGTTCTCACCTGTCTCTCAAAAGAATCAGCATCTAAGTGGGGTAAGAGCTGAGTAGCTCAAGCTAGTGCAACCAACTTGGCTTCCACCCAAGGCCAGCAGGGGGTTAACGTCTTACTGCACGACGTCTCTTCTTTCTATCAGTAAAAGTGACGGTGGTGTGCTGCCGGCAGACAACGGAGTGCCAACTTTACGAATGCCTCGCGTGCTGCAGGGGGCAATGTGAGAAAAATATGGTACATTAAATAGCCTGCTCAAAAAATAAAGGGAACACTTAAACAACACAATGTTACTCCAAGTAAACCACACTTCTGTGAAATCAACCTGTCCAGTTAGGAAGCAAC
>JAOUQT010000025.1:1484812-1496800 GCA_025769995.1 Xyliphius kryptos
CTCCCCGTGTCTGCGTGGGTTTCCTCCGGGTTCTCCGGTTTCCTCCCACATTCCAAAAACATGAAGGTAAATTGAATACTTTAAATTGCCCTGTGTAGTGTGTGTGGATGTGTGATTGAGTGTGTACCCTGCGATGGATTGGCGCCCTGTCCTGGGTGTATCTGCTCAGTGCCCGAGATGTTCTCTAATCAAACTTCTTTCCAAACTACACAGTTGTTATGTGCAGCAGTTTGTTTAAAATCCATCTGTAATGCTGAGGGTATTATTTGTTTACGCAGGGATGACGCTTCCTCCATGTCGGCCGTCAAGCGGCTTGAGCGGAGTCAGTTTACCGACCAAATGGACACACGCTTTGGATTTGAACGAATGAAGGAGCCGGGAGAAAAAACAGGGTGGTTGATCAACATGCATCCGGTAAATCACACGGTCAATTAAGATTGTTTAGGCTTAACATGTTAATAGAAGTTTAAATGAACTCCTAAATTCCTTCAGACAGAGATTCTGGACGATGACAGGAGGCTGATCAGCGCCGTGGACTATTACTTCATTCAGGAAGATGGCTGTAGATTTAAGGTAGAGGACCAGCTTATAGATAAATGCTTTGATCTGTAGGGCAGCTCTAAACTGTGGTGTTTTTAGGTTGGGTTGCCATACAAGCCGTATTTCTACGTTGCCACCAAAAAGGTAAGATTAAAGAAATTTAGTGAACTTATAGGAACAGAATTCTTTTGGTGGTTTAAGTCATTTATGTGCTAGTGGGTATATATATATATACAGTATTGTCATATAGACTTCAGAATGCTGCACGATTTCAGTAGTGTTATGATGTATGTACAGTACATAAGGAGTATGACTTACGTTTATTTAGAACACTGAACGAGAAGTGAGCTCCTTCTTGTCAAAGAAATTCCAGGGGAAGATAGCAAAGCTGGACATGGTCCCAAAGGAGGATCTTGATCTGGTAACCATGCCTGTTTTATTCCTGCGAAATTCCCATTTTATTTTCTCAGATTATTTAAATCCCTTCCCCAAATATCTGCATTTCAGCCGAACCACCTGGTGGGGCTAAAGAGGAACTACATCAAGCTGTCTTTCAACACAGTGGATGATCTTATTAAAGTCAAGCGAGAAATATCACCTGCTGTCAGGAAGAACCGAGAGCGAGAGAAATCCAACGACGCCTACACCAGCATGCTGTCCAGGTACACCTTAATTAAAGCCCTACATATTTATGAATTGATGTTTAAGCATCTCCAACGGTTCCCATGGAGGCGTGACGTGTCCTTTCTTTACTGACACAACGTCCTGTAATATTACAGACTTCATGTCGACTCATGCAAAGGCTTGTGAGATTTTTTCTGAACTTAACCTTTAGGCTTGTAGACTGTAAACAAACGTTACCAGCATGCCAAAGGATTTATTGCTGTAGTTATTCATAGAGCATAACAGTCGTTGCTAAGGTGTTGAATGAGTGCTTGTCTGTATTCTGTTAAATGCATGTGCAGAGCGGGTCAGGGTTGGATAGATGGGTGCACAAATGGATGGATGGGTGCATGGCTTGACAGCTGGATGAATGAATGCATGGATGGATGACTACACGGTTGGAGAAACGTATGGGTTCACGGACGGACGGACGGAGGGATGGGTGCACGGACGGAGGGATGGGTGCATGGACGGACGGACGGAGGGAGGGATGGGTGCACGGACGGAGGGATGGGTGCATGGACGGACGGACGGACGGAGGGAGGGATGGGTGCACGGACGGACGGAGGGAGGGATGGGTGCACGGACGGAGGGATGGGTGCACGGACGGACGCACGGAGGGATGGGTGCACGGACGGACGCACGCGCGGACGGACGGACGGACGGAGGGCTGGGTGCACTGCTTGCCGGTTGGACGAACGAACGGATGGATGGATGGATGATTGGGTGCAGAGATGGATGATTGGGTGCACGGTTTGACGGTGGGACGGCCGGACGAATGGATGGTTGTGTGTACAGACCAACGGATGGATCGCTGCACGGATGGGTGTATGGCTGGAATGTTGGACAGTTGCACGGTTAGATGGGTGCACAGTTGGTTAAGCTTGTTTAGGAAATTCTTTGCTCACTTCATCATGCTGTCATCTTTATGGTGCAGCGCTCTGATTGGTGGAAGCGTAACGACCGCAGAAGAAGACACAACATCTAAGAAAATGACCGACCAGCTGGACAACATCGTGGACATGAGGGAGTACGATGTGCCCTACCACGTCCGACTGTCCATCGATCTTAAGATCCATGTGGTAATAACACAGGCTGTGCAATCTGATTGGTTAACTCCAGCTGCGTTGATGCCTTCACGCATTTCAATGTGATTGCAGGCTCACTGGTACAATGTGCGGTATAGAGGCAGCACATACCCCCCCGAAATCACCCGCCGGGACGACCTGGTGGAAAGACCTGTAAGTCTATGTAACCCGTGACACTTTATTCCAGAGGAACATGTTGCTTCATGTTAATACAATCTAATGTCTTACAACAGATTAAACACAAATTGGACTGCTTTTATTTGCTGTGTTCTCTCTAAATAGGATCCTGTAGTTTTGGCGTTTGACATCGAGACCACCAAGCTCCCCCTGAAATTCCCCGATGCGGAAACGGATCAGATCATGATGATCTCGTACATGATCGACGGACAGGTCAGTGGGCGTCAGTGACGTGAAGGACTTCTGATGTTTAATTATCATGGTTAAACCCTCGCACTGCTTTTTGTGGCAGGGTTTTCTCATCACCAACAGGGAGATCGTCTCCGAGGACATTGAGGATTTCGAGTTCACCCCCAAGCCGGAGTATGAGGGACCGTTTACTGTCTTTAACGAACCTGATGAGGTGGGGGCATCAAACAGAGAGCAGAACACAGTTAAGCTTTAACTAAGTAATTTAATTTTTTTTTAACAATCTCTGTCTTTCAGGCTGCGCTTATTCAGAGATGGTTTGAACACATATACGAGACCAAACCCAATATTTTTGTGACGTACAACGGTGACTTCTTCGACTGGTGAGCATGAAACCTGCACCTTGCTGTAAAGTTCTATTCATCTTGAGGCGTTCTAATTTATTGAGAACTTTTTCATTTACTGTTGTACTATTATGCAACACTTCACTCGTCACATGCTCCTCTGTTCCTCCATCAGGCCGTTTGTGGAGACACGTGCTGCGCAGCACGGCTTCAACATGCACCAGGAGATCGGCTTTCAGAAGGACAGTCAGGGTGAATACAAAGCCAGCCAGGCCATCCACATGGACTGTCTCCGGTATAAGCAACCCATTTTACTTTTTTTAATATTATTTATACATCACACATTACATTAACCCCAGTTCAGATGACGTCAGTAGAGTAAAACCACTGTTTTCATTGCTAATCCGTCCACAAACAATCCAAAATCAATGAAAACATTGATTTAAGTCAATTTAAATTCCGTTATTTTTTTTCTAGAGACTCAAAACCAATTCTTTTCAATTACGTAAAATGTAAACGTTATGGAGCACTTATACACATACATTTACATAGGTCAAATAAAAATGAAAGGTGTTATATAGTGAAATCCTAGTGATAATTGAATTGCTATATAAAGCACATCGTAAACCATAATATTACATATTGTGCTGTAGTAAACAATATCATCAATAATATTAAATGTTACACAGTGGATGGTAGAGATACTGCACTGATTGCACAGTAAAAATATAATTATTTTTTATTTTAACGCCTTTACAATGGAACTTATAGTTTATAGCCCAGAATGCTGCCGGCAGGTTTTGGGGCGGGATTTTTTTTGCCTCCTAGCTTACCCATTTTTACCTATGCTTCTTATGGCTATCCCTCCTACTAATGAAGTTGGTGGCATGAAAATAGTCACAGTGGCTCCGTCTCTCTCCATCTGTTATATAGTAATATGTACTGTAGAATTGACAGTATTTGAAGTATCCTTGTAATATACAGTACACCAAAACAAAATTGTAACCTCACTTTAATACCTTGTCGGAAAATAAACCCTAAGAAATTAAAATGGTATATAAGTAAAAGGGGGTGGGGGTGGGGGTGTGGCACGGCGGCTTAGTGGTTAGCACATTCACCTTTCAGCGCTGTGAGTTCCTGGTTCAAATCCCAATCTGGGTGGATTTCCCATGTTCTCCCTGTGTCTGTGGGTTTCCTCCCACATTTCAAAAACATGGATTCAAAGTAAATTGAATGCTCTAAATTTCCCAGCTATAGATTGGAATCCCCCCGCGACCCTAGTACAGGATTAAGCAGAAGATAATGAATGAATGAAGAATTAAAAATGGGGGGATTAAAATAAAAAAATAAATAAATGAAATAATGGGGTGGATAAGGGAATTCAATTTGTCAAGTACAGGGCTTAGACTGAAGCTAGTTAAACTAAGAAAGAAAAGAATTCCACTTCAAATATAACTTTGACGTGTTCCCTCTCACTTTTTTCCTAATGTAAGAAAAGAAATCATATAATGGAACCGCATTAAAATTAAAAAGCCACATTGTCTATCTTTAATGTGTGAATGCAATGCTGTAAATAAACTTTTATTTTCCCATGATGCAGCTTTTTCTGTTTTTCACATCAGGTGGGTTAAAAGAGACAGTTACCTGCCAGTGGGGAGCCACAACCTGAAAGCAGCCGCCAAGGCTAAGCTGAGCTACGATCCAGTGGAGCTGGATCCAGAAGAGATGTGCCGCATGGCCACCGAGGAGCCGCAGGTACCGGATCTACTATAGGTTTCGTTGGTACAGATTGTTGGGTTATATATCTCATTCTATTTCATTCTCATTTAGACTTTGGCCACATATTCGGTGTCGGACGCTGTGGCTACCTACTATCTCTACATGAAATATGTCCATCCCTTCATCTTTGCCCTGTGCACTATCATTCCCATGGAGCCGGATGAGGTCTGTAGCTTGATGCTTGTTTTTTTTTACTTTTTGATGACAGTTCGTGTTTTAAAACCGTAAATAAATATAATAACGATAAATAATATAATAAAGCGATAAAGCACAAGAGGGTGTGGCATTTTTGAGAATTATTCACTGGAAAGAGGTGTTGTTAGGCATGATGTGTAGCGGAGTGCAGTTATACCTTTTTTTCCCTTAATTTATCCAGACCATTTAAACGCCAAAAACCTGACTAACTCTCTCATCACTAATCATCCCAATCACCAAGGACCCACAAGGCTGAAACTTGGCATTGTGATACCCTATCATGTCCTTAGATAAACTACATACATCTCATCTTCCTACGTTCGATGGTTTGTTTGATATCGAAAGCAATTGCCATATCATGTCTTCTTGAGTACCTACAACATTTGACACTGTGATTACCAACCTTATCCTTGGAAAAACAAATGGGTTTTGTCGCTTTCCTACATTCGATTGTTGGTTCGCTATCACCTTGAACGCAACACCTCGGATGGATTGGGGTCTTGGGGAGTACCTACAAAGCTGAAATTCGGCTCCATCATTCCTTATAGTGTCCTTGGAAAACCTAAATTCACTTAAAAAAGCAAGTGCGTTGACATCATAGTCCCGACTCACACTATATTCTTTCCACACATTCCATAATTTTAAATTGCCCCAAACCTCAGTCTATAATAATACATTCATTTTTAATACATAAACTCCAAAGACATCACTCATTCATAAACAACTGCCTTTGAACTTTCACGTTATCAAATTCTCCAACGTAGTGCAGCCCGGCTATTCCGCTGGTTACAAACACTTCATAATGAAAAATTAAGGTTTGATTCATAAATGGGATTATTAAAAGCAAAATCGTTAATAAACTGGCTTTCCGCAATGTAATTTAGTCCAGTTTTTAAAGTGAATGCTGATTGCTGAGTAATAGGATTCCAGTTTCTCTAACAATGAATGTGTTATTGTCAATGGTGTGTTATTGTCAATAATGTCATGGCTGGACAAACATCCAATCAGATTTTAGGAGTGGAACTTCTTGTTTTATAAAACTTACAATAAAGGCTTAACGTTTTTTCTAATGATTTTCCAGGTTCTGCGTAAAGGCTCAGGGACCCTGTGTGAGGCGCTTTTGATGGTACAGGCATTCCACGTCAACATCATCTTCCCCAACAAACAGGAGCAGGTGTTTAATAAGCTTACGGACGACGGCCACGTGCTGGACACGGAGACTTATGTGGGTGGCCATGTCGAGGCCCTAGAGTCGGGGGTCTTCCGCAGTGACATCCCCTGTCGCTTTAAAATGGTACTCTATGGATCATGTGTTTACAGAAACAAGACATTCTGTGATTTCATATTGGGTTGTTTCCTGTTGTTTAACTGAATGAACATACAGAGACTTTTTTTTGCGTCCTTACCATGTCACTGTGCATTGACAGAATCCAGCAGCGTTCGACTTTCTGCTGCGAAGAGTGGAACGAACTCTCCGTCATGCCATTGAGGAAGAGGAGAAGCTTCCTCTCGAGCAAGTCACTAACTTTAATGAGGTCAGGCTTGAACCTAAGATTATTAAACAACCAATGTGATTAGACAAGTCTCTCACCTTTATACCTTATGCCTTTGCAGGTTTGCGATGACATTAAAAAGAAGCTGATCTCTCTAAAGGAAGTGCCCAACCGCATCGAGTGTCCTCTGATCTACCATCTTGACGTTGGGGCCATGTACCCCAATATCATCCTCACCAACAGGTTGCAGGTCTGTTGCTTTAACCTTATGTTAACCTGGATATATACAAACCAGATTCCAAAACAGGTTGGGACACTTAACAAATTGTGAATAAAAACTGAATGCAATGATGTGGAGATTGCAAATGTCAATATTTTATTTGTAATAGAAAGTAGATGATGGATCAAAAGTTTAATCTGAGTAAATGTTACATTTTAAATGAGAAATATGATGATTAAAAAATTTCACAGTGTCAACAAATCCCAAAAAAGTTGGGACAAGTATCAAGAAGTGGCTGGAAAAAGGATATTGAGCATATAACGAACAGCTAGAAGATCAATTAACAATATTTTTTTGCCTTTTAGCCATCCGCCATGGTCGATGAAGCTACATGTGCCGCGTGTGACTTTAATAAACCAGGAGCTTCCTGCCAGAGGAGGATGGCTTGGCAGTGGCGAGGAGAGATCAGTGAGTCAGCACATTTTCTCAAATCTTTTACTTTGCTTAAAGTTCCATATAAAAGTTTTGATCCGTGTTCTCCTTCATGACAGTGCCTGCCAGCCGCAGCGAGTTCCACCGAATACAGCAGCAGCTGGAGTCTGAGAAGTTCCCCCCTCTATTTCCGAATGGGAGACCCCGTGCGTTCCATGAGCTGAACAGGGAGGAGCAGGCTCGGCATGAGAAGAAACGTCTTGGAGGTGACTGTACAGCTTCCAATCTTCCATTAATCTGGCTTGTGGCATCTGTCTGCCAAAACCATGAGAGAGGTGTTTCTACTAAATTGAGCATATTCTCCTATTGAACTAAAGTTTGCCTACAGCAGCAGCATGATTTAGGGTGCATGAACCAAAATATATGAAAAGAAACTTCCATGTCATGGAGCATTTCCAATTTTGCCACTTTTTTGAGATATTAGTGTTAAAAGCTCAAAATCCCACAGCTTTTTGGTACAACATTGAATTTGAACCCTGTTCTCCAAACGTAATCACCGATCGACCACAGCTCTGCATAACAAACCTAAACATCTTGTTATAGCTCCTTCTGTAATAGCAATAAGGTACAAGAGGGAGGGGTATTATTGGAATAAATCACAGGAAAGGAGGTGTTATTAGGTACGTCACAAACCGGAGTACTTTTACACCATGTTTTTTATTTATTCACAATAATACACAACCTGAAGTGTCTTATTGCTTTGAGAAAAACGTTTACAAACACTCTTGTATAAAAGAAACAAGGTTTAATTCATTCATGTGTTTATTGAAAGCAAAATCATTAATAAGCTTTCTTCTGCATGGTAATATTTAAAGTGAATGCTGGAACAGGATTCCGGTTTTTCTAACAAACACTGCCATCTAGTGACCAAATTAGAGAACGTGGTTTAAAAAAAACATCGGGAAACTAATTGGCACGCATTGATAAAACTGTGGGTTATTGTCATTGATGTCATGGCCAGACAAATGTCCCAGCCAATCAGATTTAAGGAACTACCTATTTCATAATTTATTATTTGCTCTATTTCTGACAGATTACTGCAGGAAGGCCTATAAGAAAGTGCATTTGACCCGGCTGGAGGAGAGAGTCACCACGATCTGTCAGCGGGAAAACTCCTTTTATGTGGACACGGTTCGAGCCTTTAGAGATCGACGCTATGAGTTCAAAGGACTACATAAGGTGCAGACCATGTACAATACATTATTTTAAATAATAAAATACATATTAATAACAAGCCTATTTGGCTGTGTGTAAACTGAGTTTTGTGACGTGGCCTGTAGATGTATTTGAGAGAAACCAGAAAGAGCAATCAGCGTTTATTTTAAAAACCGGGCTAGAGCATGTAGCGGAAGTCAAGATTTAACAAGATTAACAATTTTCCTTTCGGTAAATGCATTTATGAATCAAACCCTGTTTTTTTATAGTGTGTTTGTTTAGTGTTTAATAATAGCAAAAAGGCTCTCGAAGTTGTAATTTATTGGGAATAAATCACGGGAAAGAGGTATAATTGTACTTCCCGTGATTTCTTTAGAATAATACACAACATCGAGTGCCTTATTGCTTCATTAGATCTATATTAAGCGGAAAGGAAAACAGGCTACATATCTTTAAAAAGATTTGGTTTTAATCGTGTTAAAATACAATGCATAATTGAATCCCTCTTTTTTTTAGGTTTGGAAGAAGAAGCTGGCGGCAGCTCAGGAAAGCGGCGATGCGGCTGAAGTGAAACGCTGTAAGAACATGGAGATACTCTACGAGTCTCTGCAGCTCGCCCACAAGTGCATCCTCAACTCTTTCTATGGCTATGTGATGAGAAAAGGGTGAGAACAATGCATATACTGTCGTTATTACCATACCGGTCTCTGGTTGCCATGTGGCCTCTGAATCAGATCCTATGCCTTTGTGAATAATCTCTTGTCTGTGGTACGAAGAGCACGTTGGTACTCGATGGAGATGGCGGGCATCGTCTGTCACACTGGAGCCAATATCATCACACAGGCCCGAGAGCTGATCGAGCAGATTGGGTGAGCGCTCTTTCCTTGCACCATTTTTTTTTCATTACACCATTTGTCTCAGTGCTAAGGATTCGGGTTTTAATCCCTATCAGGTTGGAATTTCCTGTTTTCTCTGTGTCTGCATGGGATTTAGAGCATGGGTTTTCAATGCTCTAAATTGCCCATGAATAGTGTTTGTGTGTACACCCAGCTATAATGTTCTCCCCTGTATGAACATGTGTATTAAATATAGGATTAACATGTCTTTGCACATAGATCTACAATTGCCACAGTACCTTGTATTTTCCTGAACTTTACTTAGATTTTTTTATGAAAGTTTACATTTAAATCTTACCTTTTGTTAATTTTAATAAGCTATTTTTGTTTAGAACGACATTGAAACAGCCCTGTCCTGAGTGTATCTGTTCAGTCCCCAAAAATTCTCCCTGACTTTGGCATTGGAACCCTTCCTTCATGTGACCATAATATCAGTACCCCAAAAAGTAGATTCTGTCAATTTAGGGTCCTGGATGTGATATAACGGAGTGATTGCGTCTTATCCCACAGGAGGCCTTTGGAGCTGGACACCGATGGTATCTGGTGCGTCCTGCCAAACTCGTTCCCTGAGAACTTCGTCATCAAATCAAGCAACGACAAGAAGCCCAAAGTGACGATAAGTTATCCGGGAGCCATGTTGAACATCATGGTTAAGGCGAGTGACCCTCTGTTGTGTGATGTCTCCGAGAGATAAGTGAAAAAATAGGCTTACACTCGTTTGTTTCCACAGGAAGGTTTTACGAACCATCAGTACCAAGAGCTGGTAGACCCCGCGACACTGACGTACGAGACGAGGGCCGAGAACAGCATCTTTTTCGAGGTGGACGGTCCGTACCTGGCCATGATCCTACCCGCCTCAAAGGAGGAGGGCAAGAAGCTGAAAAAAAGGTGAGGATTTAAATCCGTGTACACTCACTGGCCACTTTATTAGGTCCTCACTCACTGGCCACTTTATTAGGTCCTCGCTCGCTGTCCATTTAATTACAATGGCTTGCAAAAGTATTTATACCCCTTAAACCTTTCCATATTTTGTCACAGGCAGGGTTGTACTGTATTTGTCTCCATCCATCTTCCCATTAACTCTGACCTACTTCTCTGTCCCTGCTGAAGAGAAGCAGCTCCAGAGTATGATGCTGCACCACCATATTTGACCACAGAGATGATGTGTTCAGAGTAATGTGCAGTGACCAAAGCAAATTGTTCCACATGTTGTCTGCGTCCCCGAGATTTTTTTTAACAATGGTTTTATTCTTGCCATGCTTCCTTAAAAAGCACATTTGGGCAGTGCATGACCAATAGTTCTCCTGTGGACCGAATCCCCCCGAGCTGTGGATCTTTGCATTTGGTCCAGAGTCACCATGGGCCTCTTGGCTGCATCTCTGATTAGTGCTATCCTTGTTTAGCCTGTGCGTTTAGATGTACGGCCTTGTCTTGGTAAGTTTACAGTTGTGCCATACTCATTCCTGGATAATGGATTGAATGTTGCTATTCAAGACAATAGGGGACCATATTCATTTGTCTCCATCTATCTTACCATTAACTCTGACCAACTTCCCTGTCCCTGTTGAAGAGAAGCAGCTCCAGAGTATGATGCTGCACCACCATATTTGACCACAGGGATGATGGGTTCAGAGTAATGTGCAGTGACCAAAGCAACTTGTTCCACATATTGTCTGTGTCCCCGAGATTGGGCCAGTCAATGTCCTGACCTGAACCCAATCCAGAATTTGTGGTAAGATCTGAAAACTGCTGTTCACAAACGATTTTCATGTAATCTGACTGAGCCTGAGCTGTTTTGCTGAAGAATGGGCAAGTCAAATTCCAATGAAATATGTTTTTGTGGTTGTAATGTGACAAAAAATGGAAAAGTTCAACGAGTATGATATGCAACAAAGTACAGTACCATATGTAGCTTTGTGTTTGAACTAATATCAGGTCCCTGACCATGCATCGTGTGTGTGCTTGGGCAGGTACGCGGTGTTCAATGAAGACGGTTCTCTGGCCGAGCTGAAAGGTTTCGAGGTGAAGCGGAGAGGAGAGCTGCAACTGATTAAAATCTTCCAGTCCTCCGTCTTCGAGGCTTTCCTTAAGGGAACCACTCTGGAGGAGGTCTATGCCTCCGTGGCGAAAGTGGCGGATTACTGGCTGGACGTGCTCTATAGCAAGGTAGCGTCTGCATAGATGGAGGGCCAGCGCTGCATTCGTGTTTATTAAGAGTCCTAAATCCGTGTTGATGCACTTTAATGTCTGACCTGTCTCGCGGCGCAGGCGGCCAACATGCCGGACACCGAGCTGTTCGAGCTGATCTCAGAGAACCGCTCCATGTCCCGGAAGTTGGAGGATTACGGAGAGCAGAAATCCACCTCCATCAGCACGGCCAAGCGTCTGGCTGAGTTCCTGGGGGATCAGATGGTAAAGGACGCGGGGCTCAGCTGCCGCTACGTCATCTCGCGCAAACCGGAGGGGGCACCTGTAACCGAGAGGTGAGCTTAAAACTCAGTTTGGGGAAGGCCCTTGCCTCCTCAAGGAAACCTATAAGTTTAAAGCAATAAGGTACGAGAGGGTGGAATTATTGTGAATTAATCACAGGAAAGATGTTGGTAGGCACTGCGCAAAGTGGTGTACAGTTACACCTCTTTTCTATGATTTATTCACTATAAGAGAGAGGTAGCTCAGTGGTTAAAGTGATTTATTTTGCCTACTGTGCTTACACACAGAGGAATTTGTCCTCCACATTTAACCCATCCGTGCAGTGAA
>JAOUQT010000025.1:1560959-1573334 GCA_025769995.1 Xyliphius kryptos
ATCATCACCTTGTCCAATGCAGATTCTTGACTCATCACTAAAGATAACTTTCATCCAGTCATCCACAGTCCATGATTTACTCCTTTGCCCATTGCAGTGTGGGGTGGACAGGTGTCTTTATGCAGCTGACTACCTCAAACAGTTGCTTCAAATTTAGAATATGTGGAATGGAGGTGGAGTTTTTAGAGGCGGACTACAGGTCTTTGAGGTCAAAATTTTTGCTGGTTGGCAAAGTCACAGCAGGATATTTCTGCGTCACTGCCCATGATATCAAATTTGATCTAATTGAATTTTATTTGTCACATGCAGAGTAATAATACACGTTACAACTTGCAGCAAAACATTTTGAACGACACTCCACTCACAAAGGAGGCTGTTTCCAGGTCACATGTTTAATATTTTATATTTTTATGAAGTTTTAATTCACGTTCAAATCTAATGTGAAAAGCGCAAATAATTATACAATTAACTCCATAGTGCTAAAATGCCATTTCCTGAAATGCAATAAGAACTCATTTCCTTCTTATTTTAAGGATCCTCTCTCATTAGATCATTTCCGACTAGAGTTTCATATTTCATTTTCCTTTACATTATACTTAAGTCACTTACTTTCAGTTTTAAGTTTGTAATGAATCCCCTTGACTTCATTATTTATGTGTACGTAAACTAAAAAGAGCCGTTTTCTATTTAATTATTCATCGGTGTCTGAGGGGTGTCCTGTTCTGTCATTAATGCCGGTAGGGGATGGTGGAGATAGTAAGATGACCGTATGTTCGTCAGCTGTGTTATTTTGAGTTAATTAATGAATTTCTGATGTGATTGTGAGTTACCTTTTATATCCAAGTGCCATCCGTTGACTGACTCCTTAAATTTGACAGTTAAAAGTGTTGCATAAGAAGTTCTGACCCATAGTTCCCCCCATTTTCTTTTGTCCCACCCCTAATGGATTGACGACACTCGAGTGGACCGGCTGTGTGTGACTCACGTAAGGGGGGGCTGCCAGAACTCTACCAGATACGTTTCGGAACATGTCACATGTCACTTAAATTTAGGTAGCAGTTTCATTATTCTCCCTATTATGTTTTCATATTCGGGCCACGTTTGGTTCACACGCAGTGAGCCAGCAGCTACAGATGTGGTCACCATCCCTCTGCTGTCAGAGGACACTGTACATCTCGATACATCAGCATGGAAGAAGCTGCAGCTAATAAAAACCCATTGTTCCAGATGCAACTCTATTGTGTAGGTTAAAAAGTCATATTGAGTCTGTAGTGGTCTGCTGTGATGTCACTGTTCGCCCCTTTTGCCCTTTTAACAAACTGTGTAACCCCCGTGGGCTGAATGCCAGTCAGCATCGCCTTCACCGCTTTTCTTTCGCTCTCACACTGCCTTTTTAACATTTCTCCTTCTGCATTCCAGCAATGTTAGATATCGCCCTGCCTGGCACAATGATGCCGCTTTGTCTTAGTGTGTGTATGTGAAAGAATGTGTGTGTGAGAGGGGGTTGCTGTGTCAATAGGCTTAGTGTTATAAGAAAAGATTGGAGGGGTGGTGTTGTGTAGAAATTACTGATGCATTAATGCAGATTAAAAGAGCAGATATGTAAAAACAAGTCCAGATCTTACAGGTTTTATATATTACAGCCAGCACCATGCTTACATTTATACATAAATTGCTAACAAATAGCATAATACTACATAAAAAAAAAATTACACGATCGCCATAGTCTTTACCTTAAATCATAAAACGGGTAGGTCCGGTTCTTAAATCTAATTGGCTGAGCCGTTTGTCTAGCAGTGACATCATTGATAATAGGACACACCCCTGAGCACTTCACATTCGTATCAATGCGGGATATGCAATACGATATTTTTCCCAACGTTTTTTATCAACTGTGTTCTGTGAATTGGCCTCTTGATGGCACTTTTTGATTGTTACAGAAGTCAAAAACCAGTTACTCAGTGATCAATGTTCACTTTAAAAAATGGACTAGATTACGTTGCGGAAGACCAGATAATTAACGATTTTTTCTTTCACTAAACAAACGTTGTTTTTTATTATACAGTAGTGTGTTGTACTCATTTATTATCTTCTACTTAATCCTCTACGAGGGTCGGTGGTTGGGATGGTGGTGGTTTAGTCCCCTACAGTTGCAAATGTGGCTTCTTAAGCAAGAAGCGTCCATTGACCTTTGAAGTCATTATCCATGTGGAAAATGAAGTCGTAGCTTGGCGTTTAGGGTGCGGGTCCCTTAATCCGAGGGTTTAATTATTCGGATTCTAAGGCCACTGATGTTTTCAATGTGGGCCCTTGAGCAAGGCCTGTTCACTCATTGCCTCAGGGGTTCTGACAGACGCTCTGTTTTGTTTATTGTTGTGTTTGGGCTTTGAGTGTCTTTTTTTAAAAAACTTTTTTCTATTAAGTTTATCAAGATCACTGATCAAGTTTCAGCTCCGAGGTCGACTCAGCTTTCATTGGTCCTCTGAATGGAAACAGAATGAATGCAGGATCTCCTCCCCTCCTCCCCTTTTTCTGTTGCCCCACCTTCTTGTGTTCTCTTGCACACTACTTGCTTTCATGTGCTCTCTCTCTCTCTCTTTCTCTCTCTGTCTCTTTCAGTGTAACTGGTACGATTCGCAGTGGGGCAGCAGATCTGACGCCACAGGGAGTATTAGTTCAGTCCCTTCAGCCAATTCAGCTCCTGCAGTTCACGCTGGAAAAAGATCTTCATTTATCTGAGACTGTAAGATAGAGGGACATGTAAAAAAAAAAAAAGAAAAAAAAAAAAAGAAAAAAGTCTCCAGAGAGTATTGGGTTCCTGTATTGTAGGGATCATGAGCAGGCGGGAGGGCACAGACAGGTGGCAAGCACTGGACAGGACATCAGGCTGGTACCCATGCTGCCCGTCCGGCTGGAACAAGTGAATCCACTGGGGTAAGACACCTTTATCTAACTCACGAATGAATGCAGCTGTTCTCTGCACATGTTCTATGATGATGATGTTGATTTTTAAAGTTGGCACAGGTTGGTATTTGCTAGTGTTGCTAAGTGTTGCATCACTATCAGAAAAATACAATAATTAAGGGAGCTTCAGGATGTCTTTTGTACTAAATGGGTGCGAGAAGGAAATGATAATGGAAATGACGAACCTCACGCAATCATGCAATCACGCAATGAGGATGATGAAGATTTTTAAAGTTGGCACACGTTGGTATTTGCTAAAGTGTTGCATCACTATCAGAAAAATACAATCAAGCAGTCCGAGGTCACCAGTGCACAGAGCTGACAAGATAACGGTTTTAAACACACTGGGTGTATCTGCCCAGCGCCCAAAACATTCTTCCCTGGATGAGCATGAGGAACCCCCCGCGGCCTTAATCCTTGATATGGGAATAATCAGATGAAATTTTAGGTTAATTAAAAATGAGCTGTCAGCAACAACTATTCAAATTTGACCTGCTGGTGTAAAACTAACAGAAAAATTGTTCAGCATGAGGAGAAACAACCAAATTTGTTACCATTAACCCCTTCACTAAGGGCTGCCTGGCTGCTCAAAAACAATGCCTTATCCTGAGTCCTAGTCCTCACAAGGTTTCTTCTGCAAAACCCAAGACCCAGAGCAGGTAGGTAATTTGCCACTATCACCTGCTCTTTAGGGGCTCAGGCTTTAAATAAATGATATATAGTTCACAATCCAGAATGACTTTTACTGAAGGAGAGTTTCTCTGAAATCTTGACCAAAAGCAATAATACACTGGTATTAACCAGCAGTAACCGAACAGAACCTTTGAGTTTGGAGTTTGCATGTTCTCGCCATAGAATTTTTATTATATAGTAGTTCTCTAGTGTTAATCATTATTAAAGGCCTTCTGATCATTTAATGCTAAACTAAAGGTTCCCCTCTCAACAGCAGAAAAACGTTTATGTTTGTTAAATTTTAAAAACACACCTGTTCCCCCAAAAATATGGGTCAGCCTTATTTACCTTGTAAAATTAACCAGTTTCTCAAACATAAAGCCAAAAGGTTATCTATACTGTAAGGCGCTTGGCATGCAGGTAGAGTGCAGGGGATGCCGCGGGGCGCTTGCCGTGTCATCACTATAGCAATTGGCGTGCAAGTAAAGTGGAGAGGACCACTCCCTGAACACGCGGCGCATGGCCAAGGCCAACATTACTACTTCCTAACTGTACCTGTTGCACGTAAACAGCAAAAAGCGCATGTGACTAAATGAGTTGTAAAAACAAATAATATGAAGCAATGAAATGAGTTCAACCAGAGAAAACTTAATAAAATGCTTGTAAAGCAAAGAAACCTGATCGATAACCGTTTAATAAAAGTGATGACATGAGATTTTAAATCATCATTACAGAACAGAAGTTTATGACTCTCTGCGACACAACATCGTGAATCAGCGTGACAGGATCTCCCACAGTCAGCGCGCGAGGTGTTAATGTGGTGAACCTCGTGTATGAGAGGGAAATGTCTCAAACCCTCAGGCTTTTAAAAAAGGATTAGCTCTGGTTTATTTTGCATGATGTTTGCCTGCAGTGGCGACGGATGTCTCGTGTCACTTGATCTCAAGCGGCGTGAAATGAAGCAAGTCAGTTAACGTGGCGAGATGTATGATCTGTAAAGTCTGATGATCATAATGAAGGACTTTAAATGAACTCAGGTTGGGCAGATGAACATGTATTGATTCTCTGTAAAAGCTTATTAAAAATGCAAAAGACAAAAAGTATGTTTGTCTGTTAAATTGTAAAAACATACCTTTCCCCGAAATATGGGTCAGCTTTATTTAGCTGGAAACATTAACCAGTTTCTCAAACATAAGGCCATGAGGTTTTTTATACTATCAGGCGCTTGGCGTGGAGGGGATGAGGTGATGTGCTTGGCGTGTCATCACTATAGCGATTAATGCAGGGCGCTTGGCGCACGGGTAGAGTGGAGGGGATGCATGGGGTGCTTGGCATGTCATCATTTAATAACTAAAGTTTTCTGGTCTTTAGGGACGAGACGATTATTGTCGAAAAAAAAATCAAGATTATATGGTTATTGTGCAATAATAAACTTAACAAAATACCAAAAGTTTCCAGGAACAATGCATGGTTTCTTATGTTTGTTATCTATTTAATATAGACACTTTTTTCAATAACATTTTTAAGAGAAAAAAGACAATGCAGGGCTTTTGCAAAATCTTGTACTTTCACGGTTTTAGCCTTTATTATTTAGGGTCGAACTGTGGGAGTAAAGCCATGCAGACATAAGGAGAACATTTAATCCCTGGGTGGAGTTTACAAGTGGATAAAGCCAGCGCTGAGAGTACATTCCTTTGGGAACATCCAAGTAAAATATTCAAATCCATTAAAAAAAACTGTTTTGCAACACTACATATCTGGCTTTCGGCATAATGAGTATATTTCTCATTAATGTCTTCATCATGATGTTGATTGGCTCCTACAATTAGTTGTAATGTTTTTAAATCACAATTAATAGCAAAAATGATTCATTGTCTCATTCCCATGGGTCATTGTAGTAAAACTTCTGATTATTGCGATGATTCTGGCAAAATGAGGTTAGAAGTTCATGGGTCAGGCAGAAAACTCTCAAGACGCAAATATCACAGAGGCTCAGCAAACAGAGCGGATGCTCTGCCAATAAAAAAGAGACTAAGCAAACACAAAGTGCGCTAGCAAACAGAATGGAGACTTAGCAAACAGAATAAAGGCTAGACATAAGGTAGCCTTTAGCAGGGAAATAGTGAATGGCTCGTGGAAGTTCTATCTGACGGCTTGTGGGATTTTTAATAAGAGGCTCCTAAAATAAATTGTAAAAAGCGTAAGAATATTTAAGTGAAAGACTTGCAGGCATTATGACTTACAGGAATCTTTGCAAGAGGCTCGCGAGAATAAAAGCAGGACGTAAAACACCAGAACGATCATCACCAGAAAGACTGCATCAAAACCAATGTAACGAAAAAGAGAATTAATCATCCAATCAGAACACCGGAGTGAACAATAACTATTGAAATCATGAAGAAGTAAAGTCAAATAACACTTATACACAACCAGGAGGTACATGTTTTTAAAATGTCCACTAAAAAAGGGATATAAAAATATTAATTGGTTTGCACGAGAAATTTTTTTAAAAAAGCTGGACAGACACAATAAAAGTTTCCTGATTGCTATGTTGAGATCATCCTCTCCGGACTTGTTTGTTTTGTACCCTCTGAGTCGTGTCCTTAACGTTCCGCGGTCTCTCTGTCTGTGCTGTTCTCCTGGAGATCCACTACCTCATTCAATTTAGCAACCAGATATCGGATTTCAGGCTGGTGTTGGTGGAGAGAAATGGAGTGGTGTATGTGTGTGTGTGTGTGTGTGTGTGAGGGGGGGGTCTGGGGTTGGGGGATGTTAAAACAGAGGATCACTTTCTATCTGAATGCATTATTCATTGGTTCAGGAGGTGCTGTGGACTCTGAATAGGTGTCATTGTGCTGTGTCAGTTGCAGGATGCGCTCACAGGCTCCTGAGTATTATGGGTTATGAGTGAAATTTCAAAAATGGTTAATTACCTTTCACTTATGTTCGAATCAATAAATAAAGTAATGCATGCTAAAATCTGCTCTGCTAACTATTTAACTGCTCGATGATGCGGTCTGGGGCTCCAGGGGCAATAATAATTAAGGGAACTGCAGGATGTCTTCTGTACTAATTGGGTGCGAGAAGGAAATGATAATGGAGATGACGAACCTCACACGCAATCAATGGCAGCGTGATGCGGAGTAAAGACGAATGAATAAACACAGAAACACTGAGGGTGTCACCTTTATTTCCAATAAAGAGACAAACCTTATGGCTTTCAATCAGCTCAAGATACAGTAAACTGTAAAATTCTGCTTTAAAGTTAAACATTTTAAAGATTTCTTTCAGACTTCTGGATATTTTAGCTTTGACTTAAAAATACAAATATATTAATTTATTTATTATCTTCCACTTAATCCTCTACTAGGGTCTTGGGGGTGGGGGGTTCCCCTTCTCCATGCCCATCTAGAGAAAAACATTTCAGGCACTGGGCAAAAACATTCAGTGCAGGGCGCTGGGCACACACACGAAAATACAATATATAGAGCAATTTAAAATATTTAATTTACCTTAAACATATGTTTTTAGACAGTGGGAGGAACATGGAAACTCCACTCAGATCAGTATTCATGCCACAGTGCAGCCCGTATAATATAATGGCAGCACAGTGCCATTATATCATAATTGGCAACAAAAGTTTCCATGTTTTCCGGGTTCTTTGGGGAACTTCATCCCAATCCCCCATCCCTCTGCAGACCCTGTATAAAATTAAGCAGGAGATAATGGAAGTCCTTATAATGGTTTCAGATTTTATTGCATAGTTTTAATTGATTTAAATAATTATTAAAAATCAAGGATGAACCCGGGCGGCGTGGTGGCTTATTGGTTAGCAAGTTTGCCTCATGCTGGGGATTCCCAGTTCAAATCCGGACCTGGGCGGAGTTTACATGTGCTTCTTGTGTCCATGTGGGTTTCCTCCACTTTCTTTGGATTCCTCCCACAGTACAAAAAATGGATTCAAGGTAAATTGACTGCTTTAAATTGCCCCGTACAGTGTGTGTTTGTGTGTGTGTGGCTGTGTGAGTAAGGGTGTATCCGCCCAGACGTTCTTCCTTGGTTAGGCATGGGTAATAGTACAGGATTAAGCGAAAGCTAATGAATGAACTTAGAACCCGTGTTACAGTGTTACAACAGGAATTTACATGACATCTTCTTTTTTATTCGGTTAGTGCAGCACTGAATATGATCCACTCTCTGTAAAACCTTTACTACCAGACATCCTGCACTGTTCACAATGGTTAACCCAATTTTCTGAAAGCCCGAAGCAAAAAAAAGTGCTTTATGTGACTCTCAGATTACATTTTGTAAACTTGAAAAGCTTGATTTTGGAAAGCGGCTCTCTGTGGTAGAAGGTGATCATTTGGGTATCTGAGTGTGAGCGGTGAAGCAACATGGTCACTGTCTGTGTTTCTTGCAGGTATGATGGGTGGAAATCAAAGGAAGCAGTGGAGGTCCATGTGTAAGGGTCTGGTTCTGGGAACCTTCCTGACTAGCTGTATGATCCTGTTCTACTGCCTGTCCGCTCCAGAGATCCAGTTCAGTCATCCAGAGTGAGTTCCTAACACCATGCAACACCAAACTTGCACAGAAGGCCATATTTGATAAAGTAAAGATCCCCAGTGGCCAATAGTTCCTTCTTACATTTTTGCAAACAACTCTAAAGACAAAATTCTTTCATATCTGGAGAGTCAGAGAAATTTAAGGTCAAGCAGCTCCTCATTTAATTTAAGGTCAAGCAGCTCCTCATTTAATTTAAGGTCAAGCAGCTTCTCTGTCATGTTCATGTTGTCATCAATTTAAAAAAGTTGTGTCAGATGCATCAGTGATCAATGCATCAGTTATCACAGATTAATGAGAAATAACTAAACGCCACTCCTCTGCCTCTGAAAACATGACGATATGTCCTCAGTTCTCGGCGGCAGATACAGATTGTATTAGAATGGTGCTGCCATCACGTAGTAAAAAGAATTACATTAAAAAACATATGATTTATTTATTTAAGAACCAGGAAACCCCTCACACCCAGGTCACAATTTATCTCATCTCTCTGGCAGACAATACAGGTCACTGTCAACAAAATCTACCAGACAAACAGTTTTACCCCCCATGCTATCTCACTCATAAATAGCTGAGAATCACTCTGCACATAGACAAATCTGTGCAAACAAAAAAAATCATGTTGCACTAATGCGGTGCACAATGCATCTTTATTATTCTGTATTTTTACATATTTGTACAGTAAGTTGTAGGTAATGTAAGTTGAGAGACACCATCATTCCGAAAGCAAATTCCTTGTGTGTGTGACATACTTGGCAAAATAAATTGGAATCTGATTTTGACAGAGCTAGTGAGCCATAAAAAACAGATCATAAGATGGGTCGTAATCAGCCCACGGGCCGTACTTAGAACATGTTTGATGTAACATATTACTGAGGTTCAGCTGGCCTCACAAACATAAAGCAATCACTAACATCCTCGTTTTTATCCCCAGAGTTCCTGTGCCTTACTCATGCGCCCGTCGCCCATCACCTGGTCACTCTGCTTCCAGCGGGGTCCAACACTGTACTCCGAAGGTCGACCTCATGTTCATGAAAACTCACAAAACGGCCAGTAGCACCATCTTAAACATCCTATTCCGCTTCGGCGAGAAGCACCAGCTGAAGTTTGCCTTCCCCAGCAGCCGAAACGACTTCTTCTACCCCACACCCTTCCACCGCTCACAGGTGAAGGACTATGGGGCGGGAATGTGTTTCAACATCATGTGCAATCACATGCGCTTCAACCAAACCGAAGTGGCCAAGGTGCTTCCAGCAGACACCACCTATGTCACCATTCTGAGGGATCCAGCCGAGCTCTTTGAGTCATCCTTCCATTACTTCGGCCGCCTGGTGCCCTTCACCTGGAAGATCTCTGGAGACGATAGGATGGGAGAGTTCCTCCGAAACCCTGACCTTTACTATGACCCTGAGGGCTTCAACTCTTTCTACCTTAGGAACTTGCAGTTTTTTGACTTTGGGCAGGATAATAATTTACCACCAGACGATGCCAAAGTTGAGGAGGGTATGGAGGCCATTTCCAGACGGTTCCACCTGGTCATGCTTGTGGAGCACTTCGAGGAATCGCTCATCTTACTCAAGGAGGCACTTTGTTGGGATATGGATGACATCTTATTCTTTAAGCTCAATGCGCGGAAGGGATCTACCATCTCAAAGCTCACCACAGAGCTCAGGGCCAGGGCCCTGCAGTGGAACGCTGTAGACTGGAAGCTCTACCAACATTTCAATGCCACGCTTTGGAGGAAGGTGGAGGCGTATGGCCGGGAGCGCATGGCCACTGATGTGGCGGAGCTACGGCGTAGAAATGCGGAGATGGCCAGCATCTGTATCGAAGGCGGCCATGCGGTCGACGCCGGTAGCATTCACGAGACGTCTATGCAGCCATGGCAGCCTATAGGAGAGAAGTCTATTATGGGGTACAATTTAAAACCAAATGTGGATCAAGCCTATCAAAAACTGTGCAGGAAGATGCTGACCCCCGAATTACAATACCTGACTGAACTAGGGGTCAACCTGTGGATTACAAAACTGTGGGGCCACATCAGGGACATTTTTAATTGGTAGAACTCTGACACTCAAACTTTTTATATCAGAAGGTAGCAGGAGAAAGACTTTATTGTTATGGTCCTCTGCATTTTAATATGAAACTTATGGGCTAGTTTGGTTTTTATAAAGCCACGTAACTGAATCCAAATATAAAATGGTGCTTGATATGAGTCAATCACACATGAACCCTGAATCAGTCCGCGACATCGAACCACACCGCTGTATGTTCTCATTGTCCTAAACCTCACAAATCCCTCCTTCCAAACAGTTAAACTGTCTCAACCATCACATGAAGGTCAATAGAATAAAAACTAATGCAAATACTGTTTGCTGTGCTGGTTTTGATCACTACACAAAATAGCCGTACTGTGCTACGGTGGAGAACATGATAACAATGTGAAAGTTGAAAGGCAGTTGTTTTTTGAATAAGTGAAGCCTTTGCAGTTTATGTATTTCAAAGGAACACATTATTGTAGGGTGCGGTTTAGGCCAATTAAAAATCAGAAAAAAATATGTGGAATGAGTATAGTGTGAGTTGGGACTATGAGGTCCACACGCTTGCTTTCTTACTTGAATTGAGGATTTTCAAGGACACGATAAGGAATGACGGAGCCGAGTTTCAAGTTTGTAGGTACTCGCCAAAACCCAATCCATCTGAGGTGTCGAAGGTGATAGCGAACCAACAATCCAATGTGGGAAAGCGAGAACCCATCCGTTTTCCCAAGGACAAGGTCGGTAATCATGGTGCCAAATATCAGCCTTGAATGTACTCAAGAAGACCCAGATATGGCACTGGAGCTTCATGTTTGGCTCCCAACGCGCAGGCGTCACAGAATCCAGGTCCACATAAATTTGGAGCAGTTTTTGCCAGGTGAGCGGTCTTTTTTCTTTAGTTTCCCTTTTTTGGCGTGTGTTTTTCGGTTTTGGCTGGGAGCATTATGTCGGCCCCATGGTGGTGGAGCGAGGAGGTTGTTCTGCGCTCAGACGAAGACTCTGATGTTTCTGAAATTTATATTGAGGATGAAATTGAGTCATACCTGAGTGGTCACATCCTCCCTCGCTTCACCCTCCTAAATTCGCCCGGCTTGATGCCCGACTTCAGCCGGTGCGCCATCAAACGGCCGTCTCCCCCTGTTACTCCTAAGAGAAGGTCCCAGCGCAGGCGCGCCGCTCGCGGGAGGCGAGCACCTCACAGCGGATCTGTCGAGCAGACTTATGCTCCGGGTATCCGCTGTGGGGCTCTTTCGGTAGGGCTTTCCCCCGATACACGGCAGAGCCCGATTGAGTTTCCCGGTTCGGAGGGTGAATCGATTAGTGTGCGAGTCGGTTCGTGAATCGATTCATGCACGTGAATCGATTTATGAGTCGGTTGACTCCCCCGATTCCAGCGCCGCCGCACGCGCTCCCAATTTCAGCGCCACCGTGGGCGCTCCAAATTCACGCGCCGACGCGCGTTTATCTAATTCACGCGCCGAAGCGCGTCTACCTAATTCGCGCCCTCCAGATTCACGCGCCGACGCGCACTTCCTAGATTCTAACGCCGTGGTCCCTCTGAGTCAGGAACTGTTATACGTGTACTTGGGTATTGCTTGGTATCTCTGTTGCTCTGTGCAGGCTAAAGAGGAGGAGCGTGTCGGAGGCGGTGGAGAGCAGGAGAGCTCCTCAGGCTCTCCACGAGTGGTGGTCCCCAGTACCAGGACATGGCAGGCGGAGGACTCCAAGTCCGCAGAGGCTGATACCGGATCTGCCCAGTCAACAGAGGCCGATACCAGATCCGCCCAGTCCACAGAGACAGCTGCCAGTTCCACTCAGGCCGCTGCCAGTTCCACTCAGGCCACTGCCAGTTCCACTCAGGCCGCTGCCAGTTCCACGGTTGACAGTTCCACGGTTGACAGTTCCACAGAGGCCGTAGTCTGTTCCACAGAGGCCGTAGTCTGTTCCACTGAGGCCGACGACAGGTCCACGGAGGCCGACGACAGTTCCACGGAGGCCGACGACAGTTCCACGGAGGCCGACGACAGTTCCAAGAAGGCCGACGACAGTTCCACGAAGGCCACTGTCATAGGACAAGGAACTTTGGGCTGCCCGCCTCGTCGTCCCCCTGAAGGACGCAGAACTCAGGGCTGTCCCCCGC